>MKYO02028579.1:106269-153384 GCA_002013955.2 Citrus medica
GGAATATCAACATATGGGTCTGTGTGAGAAGTTTGGCCCTGATTAGGTTGGCCAGGTTGGGCCATCAAGATTCTTATGATATCAGCATCGAACTTTTCTATGTCACTAGTTGATAGGGAAGATTCTGCATCAATTTCAGATTTACTGGTGGAAACGGCTAGATTTGACTGGATTTTGCATCCACCAGATTCTTAAATTGTGCATGGGTTCTTTATTTTTGGACTGGATTGGAGGTTGAGATGAGATAGGTGGTGGAGGTGCTGGCGGTGTTGCGGGCGTATAATTGGGAGACTAGTGGTCAGGAAAAGATGGTTGATGAATTTTAACAAGTCGTGGGTGAGGTTTAGATCGTGGTTTAGGCTTTGGTGGAGGTGGCAACGGGTTATCTCGGAAAAGAGTATGAGTCATACCGAATAGTTTGGAAGGATCATATTGTCTGATAGGGGAAAGCATAGAGGCAAATGGATGGTAGGTTGGGCCAATGGACGGGATAGGTGGCGATGTTGTAAAGAGGGTAGGTCTCTGTTTTTCAAATTCAATCTGGGCAAGCTCAGTCTTTAAGCATTTGATTTCCCGTTCCTTTTGGTTAAAGTCTGGGCCATAGTAGCGTTGGGCAAGCATGGCTCGTAATTCTGAATCGAGTTGGGTAATCTGGGACTGAAGATTTTTGTGGATCTGCTGCATCTGGGCAGTGATAGAATCAACTTTGGTTTCAATCTGTTCAGCTCGCAAATTGATCTTTTCAACTTTGGAATTGATATGCAACAAGACATCATTCTGTGCCCTGGCATTTTGGGTTTTGTCAATTGAGGACAGATTCAAAAGGTTTGGGTGGCTCAAGGTGGCCAGTAGAGGTAATAGGTGAAGGGACAAAAGGTTTGGACACAACATTGCGTTGGGAGTCTGTATGGGTGTCTAGAGGAGGGAAAGAAGAGGAATATCATAGGATTGAGTTAATGGCTGGTGATGTTCATCATGTGATCCTGAAAAAAGGAGAATGTCATCAATGTAAATCAATGCATGATGCAAAATGGGTTGGAAGATTTGGACCATGGACTTTTGAAAAATGGATGGGGCAATCTTGAGGCCAAAGGGTAGGACGGTCCATTGAAAATGGGTATTTCGGATGCAAAAGGCAGTTTTGTAACGCTCAAAGGGTTCAATGCCTAATTGCCAAAAACCTGATTTTAAATCAAAATTTGAAAAGATTTGGGCATCTTTGAGAAAAGTGACCATGCTCTGTCGGTGAGGTAAAGAAAACTTGTCGTCTTGTAAAAACATATTGAGTAGCTGATAATCAATGACTAAGCGTTTCTTTCCTCGAACAATTTCAGAATGCTTTTCAACATAAAAGACTTGGCAAGCCCATGAAGAACGTGTGGGCTTAATGAGACCTTGGGTTAACTGTGGGGAACATTCCTTTTGGGCTAGGAGTAAGTCAGAAGGGCTTATTCCTAGATGGGTAGCTTTGGTTGGGTTAATGTCTTCATTTAGTTTGAAAGGTAACTTAATGAAGAAAGAATTATTTTTCCATAATGGGTTTGGATGGGTAAACTCAGAATGGGACTGTGGACAGAAACTCAAAAGTTTGGTGGAAATATCCTGGTAGGACGGGGGAGTGTGAGACAAATTGTAAAGTTTCAAAATGTCTGTGAATGGTTTAAACATGGATTTGACTCGGATTCTAGTGGGAATGATTTGGAGGTGTTTGATTTCGTGAAGGATGCCAAAACCTAACAAGATATCCTTATTAGGAAGAGTGGAACTAATGACCTTGGTCCAGATGACACAATTGGGAAATATTTGAATACCAATGGGTTTGTTGGTAATCAAAGAAGTAGTGAAAAATTTGCCATTAACAGCTCTGAAATTTTCTTCGTATTTTGTCCAGTATTCAAGTGGAAGAATATTGGGGTTTAACATGCTGCATATGGCGCCAGTGCCGATGAGACCAATTGCTGGAATGGGCCTTTGGAATTTTGTGGGCAAAATGTGGAGTTTAATGGACGGAATACGAATAGTAGTATCAAGGGACATTAACTGTTGGTGGAAAATAACTTGGGACTGATCACTGTCTGAATCATCAGAGTAGTTTTGCAATGCGATCACGGTTTCATCATTGGGTTCATCTTGTTCAGAGAAACAAAATTCCAGTTCATCTTTTGCTGGAGAGTAATCGGTAGTAGCTTGAAGATGCTCGACTAACCAGATGGATTTTCTCTTTTGTTGGGACAGTCTTTTGCGTAGTGGCCTTTTTTCTTGCAGATAAAACATCTGCTTGATTTTTTCCGTTGGAGTTCCCTAGAAGAAGATGATTTGTTTCGGAAGAATCTGTAAGGTTTTTTGGACCTGCAAGGCAATTTTGGATATTTGTGTTTCTGAAAATGCTTTTTCTTTTTAGGACTGCAATCAGAATCCTTTTTCTTTTTGCATTTGATCTGCAAATAGGGCTTTTTGCAGGCACTCCTGAATGGTTCTTTGTCTTTCAATAGTTATTTGAAAAACTGGTTCTGCTCACAGAGTTTGTCAAAGTAAGTTTTGGCAAGTTGGAAGATTTTTTCAAGAGAGATGCTGTCAAGGCTAAGATTGGATGCTATAAGTTGCCTTTGCATATCTGGCTGAAGTTCATTAGGAAGAAAAGCCAGAAAGACATGATTTAATGTAGGCTCATTGAATCCATTAAGCTTGTAAAACAACAAAGACATGTTTTTGTAATGGAAATCAAGATCCTTAGCATTGAGGGAACAACATTTCATATTGAGATAGTCTCGTCTGGGAGCTTCTAAAACTGCAGATGGGTCTCCAAGGAGTTGATCATGAAGAACTGCAAGGACACTTGAGACTTCTGGTAGTTGAACAAACTGTAATTCTTTGTATTGTCCCAAAGAATCAAACCAATCTCTTAGTGCACCCATAAAACGAGTAGTGAATTCTCTTATTAGTGGCCGAAGATTCAGGCATGTCTTCCTCAACGTCGGAAGGAATATCAACATATGGGTCTGTGTGAGAAGTTTGGCCCTGATTAGGTTGGTCAGGTTGGGCCATCAAGATTCTTGTGATATCAGCATAGGACTTTTCTGAGTCACTAGTTGATAAGGAAGATTCTGTATCAGTTTCAGATTGGCTGGTGGAAACGGCTAGATTTGAATCAGAAGTTTGATCATTGGTAGTAGATGAGTGAGCAACTGTATGAGCACTAAATTGTGCATGGGTTCTTTATCTTTTGACTGGATTGGAGGTTGAGATGAGATAGGTGGTGGAGGTACTGGCGGTGTTGCGGGCGTATAATTGGGAGATTGGTGGTCAGGAAAAGATGGTTGATGAATTTTAACAGGTCGTGGGTGAGGTTTAGATCGTGGTTTAGGCTTTGGTGGAGGTGGCAACGGGTTATCTCGGAAAAGAGTATGAGTCATACCGAATAATTTGGAAGGATCATACTGTCTGATAGGGGAAAGCATAGAGGCAAATGGATGGTAGGTTGGGCCAATGGACGGGATATGTGGCCATGTTGTAAAGAGGGTAGGTCTCTACTTTTCAGATTCAATTTGGGCAAGCTCAATCTTTAAGCGTCTGATTTCATGTTCTTTTTGGTCAAAGTCTAGGCCATAGTAGCGTTGGACAAGCATGGCTCGTAATTCTGAATCGAGTTGGGTAATCCGGGACTGAAGATTTTGCTGGATCTACTACATCTGGGAAGTGATAGAATCAACTTTGGTTTCAATCTATTCAGTTCGCAAACTGATCTTTTCAACTTTGGAATTGATATGCAACGTGGCATTATTCTGTGCCCTGGCATTTTGGGTTTGCCAATTGAGGACAGATTCAAAAGGTTTGGGTGGCTCAAGGTAGCCAGTGGAGGTAATAGATGAAGGGACAAAAGGTTTGGACACAACATTGCGTTGGGAGTCTGTATGGGTGTCTAGAGGAGGGAAAGAAGAGGAATAATCTGAAGAGGTGGAGGAAAACATCATACAAGCCAGAGGTTGTACGACAAATGGTTGGGTTAGGATTGGTAATGGAATCTCATATTTGCAATTCTTTGCGATCCATTTAAGTTCGTTGTGGTAGATGGGTAAAGGAGCTGGTGGAGGAGGAGGATCTTTTGGTGGTTTGGGGTCATAGGGTTGACACGGGTTTTGAGGTTTTTTCTTTTTGGGTTTCTTTTTCCTTTTAGTGGCATAATCGTCATCCTCTTCCCAATCATCCCAGTAGGGACAAGTTGGGTCACACATGCCGGAGCCGGGGACATCCCAGAGGAAATGTCCATTTTGTTTGGCCGGATAACAGGGTATCCTTCATAATTGAACCCTATAATGGGTAGATCTTCCTGAGCTGTCTGAACAGCTGTAATCATTGAGGAATAGGTAAAGAAGAGCCGAGGGGGCTCTTGAGGAGCACTTGGAGGGGGTTTAAAAGTCATTCGGATTGTGCCATCGGGGCGTTGTTCAAACATGCTTTCAGATATCTTAATGGGAAGTGTATTGTTATGGAACTGCTCATAGTTGGAGATCCATTCAAGAAGTATAAGCTTGATGAGCTCATGACAAGGAATTTATCTGGGGTTCTAGATGATTGTTGGGATTTGGTCAGATTCGGCTAACACCAAGAGGGTGTCAGAGTGATGTTCTGGAGTGGGTAGATCTAAAGCATGATTTTGAAGCCTATAGACCAGTTGGTAGTGTAAGGTGGCAATTTTGGCTGAAGAGATTTGTTCTGCTCCTTGAATTTGAACTTGAACTTTCAAGGTTGTGGGCAAGTTGGTATCTTGGAGAGAAAGATTGAAATTGGGATAGAAAGTGAGTAAAACACTTCCTGCATGAAGGGTGGTCAGGACAGTGCCTACAATCATCACTCTGACACCCTCATGGTGTTAGCCGAATCAGAAACTGATACAGAATCTTCCCTATCAACTAGTGACTCAGAAAAGTCCTATGTTGATATCACAAGAATCTTGATGGCCCAACCTGACCAACCTAATCAGGGCCAAACTTCTCACACAGACCTATATGTTGATCTTCCCTCCGACGTTGAGGAAGACATGCCTGAATCTTCGGCCACCAATCAACCTCCTCCAGCTCAATCTCAAGCCCCCACTGGTCAAAAATCGTCAAATGGTCCATGGTTCACTTTTGATGATATTCCATCTTCTAAATGGCGTGATCACCTTAATGAGATGTCTGCCTGGATTGACCTCCAAATGCTACGGCCTGGAGCAACCACTCAATCAGTCCTTAGAGAATTTGCTACTCGTTTTACGGGTGCACTAAGAGATTGGTTTTATTCTTTGGGACAATACAGACAATTACAGTTTGTTCAACTACCAGAAGTCTCAAGTGCCCTTGCAGTTCTTCATGATCAATTCCTTGGAGACCCATCTGCAGTTTTTAAAGCTGTCAGACGAGACTATCTCAACATGAAATGTTCCTCAATACTAAGGATCTTGATTTCCATTACAAACGCATGTCTTTGTTGTTTTACAAGCTTAATGGAATCAATGAGCCTAGATTAAAGCATGTCTTTCTAGTTTCTCTTCCTGATGAACTTCAGCCAGATATCCAAAGGCAACTTACAGCATCCAATCTTAGCCTTGACAACATCTCCCTTGGAAAAATCTTCCAACTTGCCAAAACTTGCCTTGACAAACTCTGTGAGCAGAAGCAGTTTTTCAAAGAACTATTGAAAGATAAAGAACCATTCAGGAGTGCCTGCAAAAAGCCCTACTTGCAGATCAAATGCAAAAAGAAAAAGGATTGTGATTGCAGTCCTAAAAAGAAAAAGCATTTTTGGAAATACAGATATCCAGAATTTTCATCAAAGCCTCGCAGGTCTAAAAAACCTTACAGATTCTTCCAAAAGAAATCATCTTCTTCCAAGAAACTCCAACAGAAAAAATCAAGCAGTTGTTTTATCTGTAAGAAAAAACGCCACTATGTAAAACACTATCCCAACAAAAGAGAAAAATCCATCCGGTTAGTCGAGCATCTTCAAGCTACTACCGACTACTCTCCAGCAAAAGATGTACTGGAATTTTGTTTCTCTGAACAAGATGAACCCAATGATGAAACTGTGTTCGCATTGCAAAACTCCTCTGATGATTCAGACAGTGATCAGTCCCAAGTTAATTTCCACCAACAGTTAATGTCCCTTGATACTACTGCTCCTATTCCGTCCATCAAACTCCACATTTTGCCTATAAAATTCCAAAGGCCCATTCCAGCAATTGGTCTCATCGACACTAGCGCCCAACGCAGCATGTTAAACCCCAACATTCTTCCACCTGAATACTAGACAAAATATGAAGAAATTTTCAGAGCTGTTAATGGCAAATTTTTCACTACTTCTTTGATTACCAACAAACCCATTAGTAATCAAATCTTTCCCAATTGTGTCATCTGGACCAAGGTCATTGGTTCCACTCTTCCTAATAAGGATATCTTGTTAGGTTTTGACATCCTTCACCAAATCAAACACCTCCAAATCATTCCCACTGGAATCCGAGTCAAATCCATGTTTAAACCATTCACAGACATTTTGAAACTTTACAATTTGTCTGACACTCCCCCGTCCTACCAGGATATTTCCACCAAACTTTTGAGTTTCTGTCTAGAGTCCCATTTTAAGTTTACCCATCCAAACCCATTATGGAAAAAGAAGTCTTTCTTCATTAAGTTGCCTTTCAAACTAAATGAAGACATTAACCCAACCAAAGCTACCCATCCAGGAATGAGCCCTTCTGACTTACTCTTAGCCCAAAAGGAATGTTCCCAACTGTTAGCCCAAGGTCTCATTAAGCCCACACGTTCTTCATGGGCTTGCCAAGCCTTTTATGTTGAAAAGCATTATGAAATTATTCGAGGAAAGAAACGTTTACTTTCAACATCCAGATACACATCTCTTTTGTACTTAAGATCAAGTGTATGAATGGTTCACTGCACCTCACCCAGCTACCATTGACACTGAAATCCAATCTACCCTGCACAACTACCATTGTCAATTAAATCACCAGACTCCACCACGCAAATATATTTTTTACGCCTCCTTCGGCCCATAACATGACCTCATCGTGATCCCTACTCCATCTGCCATCTCCAACCCAAAATCCACCGGAATCATTATCAAATAAGAGAAACCAGATTACACCGACTTCCTTAGCAAGACTCATAAGACCCATGGGGAGAATTCCTTCCTCTAAGTCAACATCTCCAACAGTTCCCCCAACCAACCATGACTGAACCAGGCTCATCATCACAACCTCCAAAGCCGATAAGGCCACTCAGACACCAAACCCAATGCCTTAGTCATCCCCACTCAAACCAGGATATAGATGAGATTGCCCTTATACACCCTGTCGTGGTCCCTACTACAAGCATCCAAAGCTCTCTAAAACCTTTTTCCCAACCGTCTCCTGTGACACCGACCCAAATGAAACTGAAAGTTCCTCCCAAGACGACTACATGAATCTCTACTCTCCATAAAGTCGTTTGTCATGTTAGAATAATTATGTTTTACTTTATATCTTGTCCTGTATAATTATTAAAGTTTGCTTTTACTTTAAGCTTTTGCTTTTGTCAAAGTCATGCTTTAATTATTAAAGCAGTCATGATGTATTTTGCTTTTACTTTTGAAAAGATAGGAATCCTATCCTATCGCCTTGAGAATTCTCCTATATAAAGGATTCTCCCCTCCTTGTAAAAATAAAAAGTTTTCTAAGAAATAAACTTGTGTGTTCTCAAAAGCTATGTATTTCTAAACTCTCTCTCCTCTCTCTGCAAATGAAGTTCTAGAGAAAGAAAAGGAATAAAGAATTAAATTTGTTCATTTTGAAAACTTAAGGAAGTATGCTCTGCATTTGCCTTGCAGTAAGGATCTTGTGCATTAGAAAACTTTTGATCATTTCTTATGTGGTTTGGTACCCTGTTTTAGACTAACGAAAGTTTGTTTTGGGTTAAATGACCTAAAAAGAAACGTTTTAAGTTTTGATCTACCAAGAGTATATCGGCTGGAAACCTCTTCGGGTTGTGGACTACTGGTCCAAAGGGCGACTTGGATCGCTGTACCTAGGGGTCATAACGCCACGTACATTTTTGTATCAAAGCCATACCTGTCCTTGAAAATTCTGGTCTTGAACAATTCATTTTTCACGTCTAAAGTGGTATAATTTATATGTCTTTATTCTATGTTGATCACTAGATTTCAGGAACAGAGAGACCTCTCATTCATGGCTTCCACTTCCTCTTCAACTCCTTCAAATCCTATTACGCTTTCTTCTACTCTTTCTTTACCTAAAACTTGTACTTCTCATACTGCCAATAAGATCGAAAACCTTGTCGAATACTGCTACATCCCTGAATCCGCCTAGATTAATGAATCCTCCTACCCTCGTAAGCCCTTACCAGCTGTATAAAAGACTTAGTTCCTTTACCTGCAGTATCCGCACTCTCATCTCTACTCGACGACCTCACCCTAAAGAATATATCCAATCTTCTCATCTGGATCAATGTGCTCTTCAAGCGACCTCTGCTGAGCAATATGTTACTCTTGAAATCCCCTCCGAATTGATTTCCAACTAGAAATGAGAAGGTTATACCCATCTTCATCTTGGAGGAATCCGATTAATCCTTAACCTTCATGGAAGAAAAGGGTTACCGGTCACAGCTCGCCTTGTTATGCTTGATACCCGGTTCAAACAGTACCAAGATGTTGTTAGAGGCACTGTCCTGACCACCCTTCATGCAGGAAGTATTTTCCTCACTTTCTATCCCAATTTCAATCTCTCTCTCCAAGATACCAACTTGCCCACAACCTTGAAAGTCCAAGTTCAAATTCAAGGAGCAGAACAAATCTCTTCAGCCAAAATTGCCACCCTACACCACCAACTGGTCTATAGGCTTCAAAATCATGCTTTAGATCTACCCACTCTAGAACATCACTTTGACACCCTCATGGTGTTAGCCGAATCTGACCAAATCCCAACAAACATCCAGATCCCCAGACAAATTCCCCGTCATGAGCTCATCAAGCTTATTCCTCTTGAATGGATCTCCAACTATGAGCAGTTCCATAACAATACAGCTCGCATTCAGACATCTGAAACTTGCCTTGACAAACTCTGTGAGCAGAAGAAGTATTTCAAAGAACTATTGAAAAACGTTTGAAAAATGGATGGGGCAATCTTGAGGCCAAAGGGTAGGACGGTCCATTGAAAATGGGCATTTGGGATGCAAAAGACAGTTTTGTATTAATGGTTCACTACACCTCACCCAACTATCATTGACACTGAAATCCAATCTACCCTGTACAACAACCTTTGTCAATTAAATCACCAGACTCCGCCACACAAAGATATTTTTCACACCTCCTTAGGCCCAAAACATGACCTCATCATGATCCCTACTCCATCTGCCATCTCCAAGCCAAAGTCCACCGGAATCATTATCAAAGAAGAGAAACCATATTACACCGACTTCCTTTACCAAGACTCACAAGACCTATGGGAAGAATTCCTTCCTCTAAGTCAACATCTCCAACAGTTCCCCCAACCAACCATGACTGAACCAGGCTCATCATCACAACCCTCCAAAGCCGATAAGGCCACTCAGACACCAAACCCAATGCCTCAGTCATCCCCACTCAAACCAGGATATAGACGAGATTGCCCTTATCCACCTTGCCGTGGTCCCCACTGCAAGCATCCAAAGCTCTCCAAAACCTTTTTCCCAACCGTCTCCCGTGACACCGACCCAGATGAAACTGAAAGCTCCTCCGAAGACGACTACATGAATCTCTACTCTCCATAAAGTCGTTTGTCATGTTGTAATAATTATGTTTTACTTTGTCTTGTCTTGTATAATTATTAAAGTTTGCTTTTACTTTAAGCTTTTGCTTTTGTTGAAGTCATGCTTTAATTATTAAAGCAGTCATGATGTATTTTGCTTTTACTTTTGAAAAGATAGGAATTCTATCCTATCTCCTCGAGAATTATCCTATATAAAGAATTCTCCCCTCCTTTGTAAAAATAATAAGTTTTCTAAGAAATAAACTTGTGTGTTCTCAAAAGCTATGTGTTTCTAAACTCTCTCTCCTCTCTCTGCAAATGAAGTTCTAGAGAAAGAAAAGGAATAAAGAATTAAATTTGTTCATTTTGAAAACTTAAAGAAGTATGCTCAACACTTGCCTTCCAATAAGGATCCTGTGCATCAAAAAACTTTTGATCATTTCTTATCTAGTTTGGTACCCTGTTTTAGACTAAGGAAAGTCTATTTTGGGTTAAATGACCTAGAAAGAAACGTTTTAAGTTTTGATATACCAAGAATATATTGGCTGGAAACCTCTTCAGGTTGCGGACTACTGGTCCAAAGGGCGACTTGGATCGTTGTACCTAGGGGCCACAATGCCACGTACATTTTGCTATCAGAGCCATAGCCGCCCTTGAAAATTCTGGTTTTCACGTCCAAAATGGTATAATTTATATGTCTTTATTCTATTTTGATCACTAGATTTTAGGAGCAGAGAGACCTCTCATTCATGGCTTCCACTTCCTTTTCAACTCCTTCAAATCATGTTATGCTTTCTTCTACTCTTTCTTTATCTAAAACTTGTACTTCTCATACTCCCAATAAGATCAAAAACCTTGTCGAATACTCCTACATCTCTGAATTTGCCCAGATTAATGAATCCTCCTACCCTCTCATAAGCCCTTACCAGATGTATAAAAGACCTAGTTCCTTTACCCGCAGTATCCGCACTCTCATCTCTACTCAACGACCTCACCCTAAAGAATATATCCAATCTTCTTGCCTGGATCAATGTATTGTTCAAGCGACCTCTACTGAGCAATATGTTACTCTTGAAATCCCCTCCGAATTAATTTTCAACTGGAAACGAGAAGGTTATACCCATCTCCATCTTGGAGGAATCAGATTAATCCTTACCCATCATGGAAGAAAAGGGTTACCGGTCACAGCTAGCCTTGCTATGCTTGATACCCGGTTCAAACAGTACCAAGATGCTGTTATAGGCACTGTCCTGACCACCCTTCATACAGGAAGTGTTTTACTCACTTTCTATCCCAATTTCAATCTTTCTCTCCAAGATACCAACTTGCCCACAACCTTGAAAGTTCAAGTTCAAAATCAAGGAGCAGAACAAATCTCTTCAGCCAAAATTGCCACCCTACACAACCAACTGGTCTATAGGCTTCAAAATCATGCTTTAGATCTACCCACTCCAGAACATCACTTTGACACCCTCATTGTGTTAGCCGAATCTGACCAAATCCCAACAATCATCCAGATCCCCAGACAAATTCCCCGTCATGAGCTCATCAAGCTTATGCCTCTTGACTGGATCTGCAACTATGAGCAGTTCCATAACAATACAGCTCTCATTCAGACATCTGAAAGCATGTTTGAACGACGCCCCAATGGCACAGTCGAAATGACTTTTAAACCCCCTCAAGTGCTCCTCAAGAGCCCCCTCGGCTCTCCTTTACCTATTCCTCAATGATTACAGCTGTTCAGACAGCTGAGGAAGATCTACCCATTACAGGGTTCAATTATGAAGGATACCCTGTTTATCCGGCCAAATAAAATGGACATTTCCTCTGGGATGTCCCCGGCTCTGGCATGTGTGACCCAACTTTTCCCTACTGGGATGATTGGGAAGAGGATGACGATTATGCCAGTAAAAGGAAAAAGAAACCAAAAAAGAAAAAACCTCAAAACCTGTGTCATACCCATGACCCCAAACCACCAAAAGATTCTCCTCCTCCACCATCTCCTTTACCCATCTACCACAACGAACTTAAATGGATTGCAAAGAATTGCAAATCTGAGATTCCATTACCAATGCTAACCCAGCCATCTGTCGTACAACCTATGGCTTGTATGATGTTTTCCTCCACCTTGAGATTCCATTACCAAGGTAGAAAATGGAAAGGAATCTGCTAGAAGGTAAGCTTTCATTAAGAAGCAGAAAACAGCTTTTCGTGCAAATTCCTCGATAGTAAAGACAGAAGTGAAAGTTTTGTTAAGGGGAAAGTGTTTCTTGGTGAGAGCTTCTGGTGGGAGAGATGTAGCCATGAAGATGATTAGAAAGTGGTAGGTTGTAGAGACCAGGGTGAGAGGGTTTTCTGGTTTGGAAAGTCGGGATAGCATATCAGGGATAAGGTTCTGGGACCCCTTTATATGTTTGACTGAAAAGTCATATTTTGCAAACCAATCTTTTAAGCGGAGTAACATTTTTTTGGGAACAGTTTTACATTTGAAATTGAAAATATTGGGGAAGGTTGAACTGTCCATGCGGATGAGAAAGTGATGTCCAATAAGATGATACTCAAACTTTTTGATGCCATTCTTTACCGCTAAGATTTCTTTGAAGACGCTATGGTAGTGTTTCTGTGTCAGAGAAGTGTCCACTAGCGTAAGCAATAAAGTGTTCTTTTCCAACGAGTTCTTCGAGGAGAATAGCACCCCATGAGTCATCACTAGCGTCTGTTTGCAATATGCGCTTTCCATCAGTAATAAGCTTTAAAGGAGGCGGATTTTGCGCAATTTACTTGAGGGTAGTGACAGCAGTGGTGTGGTCAGTATACCACTCGGGGGGCTTCTTTTTCAATAAAGCCGAGAGGTGATGAGTGTAGTGATCCATATGTAGGATAAAATCTCTTATGTAATTGATGATGCCGAGAAACTGTTGGACTTGCTTTTTGAAAAGCTGCTGATTTGGAAAGTGAAGCAATTCTTGGGCAATGTGCTTTCCTGGCTGGTAGTGGCTATCTTTTATGATCATACCAAGAAATTCAACGGTATATGTGGCGATGGTGCTTTTCTTGGCGGAGAGCATAATTCCATGACTTTGGACAATATCATAGAATTGAGTTAATAGCTGGTGATGTTCATCATGTGATACTGAAAAAAGGAGAATATCATCAATGTAAATCAATGCATGATACAAAATGGGTTGGAAGATTCGGACCATAGACTTTTGAAAAATGGATGGGGCAGTCTTGAGGCCAAAGGGTAGGACGGTCCATTGAAAATGGGTATTTTGGGATGCAAAAGGCAGTTTTGTAATGCTACGAGGGTTCAATGCCTAATTGCCAAAAACCTGATTTTAAATCAAATTTTGAAAAGATTTTGGCATCTTTAAGAAAAATAAACATGCTCTGTCGGCGGGGTAAAGGAAACTTGTCGTCTTGTAAAAATATATTGAGTAGCTGATAATCAATGACTAAGCGTTTCTTTCCTCGAACAATTTCAGAATGCTTTTCAACATAAAAGGCTTGGCAAGCCCATGAAGAACGTGTGGGCTCAATGAGACCTTGGGCTAACAGTTGGGAACATTCCTTTTAGGCTAGGAGTAAGTCAGAAGGGCTCATTCCTAGATGGGTAGCTTTGGTTGGGTTAATGTCTTCATTTAGGTTGAAAGGTAACTTATTTTTCCACAATGGGTTTGGATGGGTAAACTCAGAATGGGACTCTGGACAAAAACTCAAAAGTTTGGTGGAAATATCCTGGTAGAACGGGGGAGTGTCATACAAATTGTAAAGTTTCAAAATGTTTGTGAATGGTTTAAACATGGATTTGACTCGGATTCGAGTGGGAATGATTTGGAGGTGTTTGATTTAGTGAAGGATGTCAAAACCTAACAAGATATCCTTATTAGGAAGAGTGGAACCAATGACCTTGGTGCAGATGACACAATTGGGAAAGATTTGAATACCAATGGGTTTGTTGGTAATCAAAGAAGTAGTAAAAAATTTGCCATTAACAGCTCTGAAATTTTCTTTGTATTTTGTCCAGTATTCAGGTGGAAGAATGTTGGGGTTTAACATGCTGTGTTAGATGCCAGTGTCGATGAGACCAATTGCTGGAATGGGCCTTTGGAATTTTATGGGCAAAATGTGGAGTTTGATGGACGGAATAGGAATAGTAGTGTCAAGGGACATTAACTATTGGTGGAAAATAACTTGGGACTGATCACTGTCTGAATCATCAGAGGAGTTTTGCAGTGCGAACACGGTTTCATCATTGGGTTCATCTTGTTCAGAGAAACAAAATTCCAGTTCATCTTTTGCTGGAGAGTAGTCGGTAGTAGCTTGAAGATGCTCAACTAACCGGATGGATTTTTCTCTTTTGTTGGGACAGTCTTTTGCATAGTGGCCTTTTTTCTTGCAGATAAAGCATCTGCTTGATTTTTTCCATTGGAGTTCCCTAGAAGAAGATGATTTCTTTCGGAAGAATCTGTAAGGTTTTTTGGACCTGCGAGGCTTTGATGAAAATTCTGGATATCTGTATTTCCGAAAATGCTTTTTCTTTTTAGGACTGCAATCACAATCCTTTTTCTTTTTGCATTTGATCTGCACGTAAGGTTTTTTGCAGGCACTCTTGAATGGTTCTTTGTCTTTCAATAGTTCTTTGAAAAACTGCTTCTGCTCACAGAGTTTGTCAAGGCAAGTTTTGGCAAGTTGGAAGATTTTTCCAAGAGAGATGTTGTCCAGGCTAAGATTGGATGCTGTAAGTTGCCTTTGGATATCTGGCTGAAGTTCATCAGGAAGAGAAGCCAGAAAAAGATGCTTTAATCTAGGCTCATTGAATCCATTAAGCTTGTAAAACAACAAAGACATGTGTTTGTAATAGAAATCAAGATTCTTAGCATTGAGGGAACAACATTTCATGTTGAGATAGTCTCATCTGGCAGCTTCAAAAACTACAGATGGGTCTCCAAGGAATTGATCATGAAGAACTGCAAGAGCACTTGAGACTTCTGGTAGTTGAAAAAACTGTAATTGTCTGTATTGTCCCAAAGAATCAAACCAATCTCTTAGTGCACCCGTAAAACGAGTAGCAAATTATCTAAGGACTGATTGAGTGGTTGCTCAAGGTCGTAGCATTTGGAGGTCAATCCAGGCAGGCATCTCATTAAGGCAATTACGCCATTTAGAAGATGGAATTTCATCAAAAGTGAATCATGGACCATTTGATGATTTTTGACCAGTGGAGGTTTGAGATTGAGCTGGAGGAGGTTGATTGGTGGCCGAAGATTCAAGCATGTCTTCCTCAACGTCGGAGGGAATATCAACATATGGGTCTGTGTGAGAAGTTTGGCCCGGATTAGGTTGGTCAGGTTGGGCCGTCAAAATTCTTGTGATATCAGCATAAGACTTTTCTGAGTCACTAGTTGATAGGGAAGATTCTGTATCAATTTCAGATTGGCTGGTGGAAACGGCTAGATTTGAATCAGAAGTTTGATCATCGATATTAGATGAGTGAACAACTGTATGAGCACTAAACTGGTGCATGGGTTCTTTGTCTTTGAATGGGATTGGAGGTTGAGATGAGATAGGTGGTGGAAGTACTAGCGGTGTTGTAGGCGTATAATTGGGAGACTGGTGGTCAGGAAAAGATGGTTGATGAATTTTAACAGGTCGTGGGTGTGGTTTAGATCATGGTTTAGGCTTTGGTAGAGGTGGCAACGGGTTATCTCGTAAAAGAGTATGAGTCATACCGAATAGTTTAGAAGGATCATATTGTGTGATGGGGGAAAGCATAGATGCAAATGGATGGTAGGTTGGGCCAATGGACGGGATAGGTGGCGATGTTGTAAATAGGGTAGGTCTCTGTTTTTCAGATTCAATTTGGGCAAGCTCAGTCTTTAAGCATCTAATTTCCTGTTCCTTTTAGTCAAAGTCTGGGCCATAGTAGCGTTGGGCAAGTATGGCTTGTAATTCTGAATCGAGTTGGGTAATCCGGGACTGAAGATTTTGGTGGATCTGCTGCATCTGGGCAGTGATAGAATCAACTTTGGTTTCAACCTGTTTAGTTCGCAAATTGATCTTTTCAACTTTGGAATTGATATGCAACAAGGCATCATTCTGTGCCCTGGCATTTTGGGTTTGCCAATTGAGGACAGATTCAAAAGGTTTGGGTGGCTCAAGGTGGCCAGTGGAAGTAATAGGTGAAGGGACAAAAGGTTTGGACACAACATTGCGTTGGGAGTCTGTATGGTTGTCTAGAGGAGAGAAAGAAGAGAAATAACCTGAAGATGTGGAGGAAAACATCATATAAGCAAGAGGTTGTACGACAGATGGTTGGGTTAGGATTGGTAATGGAATCTTAGATTTGTAATTCTTTGCGATCCATTTTTTTCTTTTAGTGGCATAATCGTCATCCTCTTCCCAATCACCCCAGCAGGGACAAGTTGGGTCACATATGCCGGAGCCGGGGACATCCTAGAGGAAATGTCCATTTTGTTTGGCTGGATAAACAGTGTATCCTTCAAAATTGAATTTGGCTAGGGATTTGGTCAGATTCGGCTAACACCTTGAGGGTGTCAGAGTGATGTTCTGGAGTGGGTAGATCTAAAGCATGATTTTGAAGCCTATAGACCAGTTGGTGGTGTGGGGTGGCAATTTTGGCTGAAGAGATTTGTTCTGCTCCTTAAATTTGAACTTGAACTTTCAAGGTTGTGGGCAAGTTGGTATATTTGAGAGAAAGATTGAAATTGGGATAGAAAGTGAATAAAACACTTCCTGCATGAAGGGTGGTCAGGACAGTGCGTATAACAACATCTTGGTACTGTTTGAACCGGGTATCAAGCATAGCAAGGCGAGATGTGACCGGTAACCCTTTTCTTCCATGAAGGTTAAGGATTAATCGGATTCCTCCAAGATGAAGATGGGTATAACCTTCTCATTTCCAGTTGGAAATCAATTCGGAGGGGATTTCAAGAGTAACATATTGCTCAGCAGAGGTCGCTTGAAGAGCACATTGATCCAGGCGAGAAGATTGGATATATTCTTTAGGGTGAGGTCGTCGAGTAGAGATGAGAGTGCGGATACTGCGGGTAAAGGAACTAGGTCTTTTATACATTGGGCAAGTGCTTATGAGAGGGTATGAGGATTCATTAATCTGGGCGGATTCAGGGATGTAGGAGTATTCGACAAGGTTTTCGATCTTATTGGGATTATGAGAAGTACAAGTTTTAGGTAAACAAAGATTAGAAGAAAGAGTAACAGGATTTGAAGGAGTTGAAGAGGAAGTGGAAGCGATGAATGAGAGGTCTCTCTGCTCCTGAAATCTAGTGATCAAAATAGAATAAAGACATATAAATTATATCATTTTGGACGTGAAAAATGAATTGTTGAAAACCAGAATTTTCAAGGACGGGTATGGCTCTGATACCAAAATGAATGTGGCGTTGTGGCCCCTAGGTACAGAGATCCAAGTCGCCCTTTGGATCAGTAGTCCACAAACCGAAGAGGTTTCCAGCCGATATACTCTTTGTAGATAAAAACTTAAAACGTTTGTTTCTAGGTCATTTAACCCAAAACAGATTTTCCTCAGTCTAAAACAGGGTACCAAACCAGATAAGAAATGATCAAAAGTTTTGTGATGCACAGGATCCTTACTGGAAGGCAAGTGCAGAGTAAACTTCCTTAAGTTTTCAAAATGAACAAATTTAATTCTTTATTCCTTTTCTTTCTCTAGAACTTCATTTGTAGAGAGAGAAGAGAGAGTTTAGAAACACATAGCTTTTGAGAACACACGAGTTTATTTCTTAGAAAACTTCTTATTTTTACAAAGGAGAGAGAATCCTTTATATAGGAGAATTCTCGAGGAGATAGGATAGGATTCCCATCTTTTCAAAAGTAAAAGCAAAATACATCATGACTGCTTTAATAATTGGAGCATGACTTTGACAAAAGCAAAAGCTTAAAGTAAAAGCAAACTTTAATAATTATATAGGATAAGACATAAAGTAAAACATAATTATTACAACATGACAAACAACTTTATGGAGAGTAGAGATTCATGTAGTCATCTTCAGATGAGCTTTCAGTTTCATCTGGGTCAGTGTCACGGGAGACGGTTGGGAAAAAGGTTTTGGAGAGCTTTGGATGCTTGCAGTAGGGACCACAGCAAGGTGGATAAGGGCAATCTCGTCTATATCCTGGTTTGAGTCGGGATGACTGAGGCATTGATTTTGGTGTCTGAGTGGCCTTATCGGCTTTGGAGGGTTGTGATGATGAGCCTGGTTCAATCACGGTTGGTTGGGGGAACTGTTGGAGATGTTGACTTAGAGGAAGGAATTCTTCCCATGGGTCTTGTGAGTCTTGGTAAAGGAAGTTGGTGTAATATGGTTTCTCTTCTTTGATAATGATTTCGGTGGACTTTGGCTTGGAGATGGTAGATGGAGTAGGGATCATGATGAGGTCATGTTGTGGGCCTAAGGAGGTGTGAAAAATATCTTTGTGTGGCGGAGTCTGGTGATTTAATTGACAAAGGTAGTTGTGCAGGGTAGATTGGATTTTAGTGTCAATGGTAGCTAGGTGAGGTGCAGTGAACCATTTATACACTTGATCTTGAGTCCAAAAGAGATGTGTATCTGGATGCTGAAAATATGGCCTGTGAATGATGAAGACGGATGTGAACATTTGTGCTTCAGAAGTAGGCATACGTTCAAGATTGTAAATCTCTGACAGTTGGTGTAGCTTCTTTCTCGACCATGGGATGGGGGAAAACCATTTCAGTAGTGTCCAGGTGAGAGAAGTGGCATGTTCTAGTTTAGTGGCATAAAGAACAGTTAGGCACCAGATGTACCATAACTGATCTTCAATGATTTCTCTAGATGGGTCAAGAGTTAAACCTGTAAGGAACAAATTTTCTGGGTGGAAGGTAGAAAAAAAAAGGAATCTGCTAGAAGGTAAGCTTTCATAAAGAAGCGGAAAACAGCATTTCGTGCAAATTTCTGGATAGCAAAGACAGAAGTGAAAGTTTTGTTAAGGGGAAAGTGTTTCTTGGTGAGAGCTTCTGGTGGGAGAGATGTAGCCATGAAGATGATTGGAAAGTGGTAGGTTGTAGAGACCAGGGTGAGAGGGTTTTCTGGTTTGGAGAGTCGGGATAGCATATCAGGGATAAGGTTCTAGGACCCCTTTATATGCTTGACTGAAGAGTCATATTTTGCATACCAATCTTTTAAGCGGAGTAACATTTTTTCGGGAACAATTTTACCTTTGAAATTGAAAATATTGGGGAAGGCTGAACTGTCCATGCGGATGAGAAAGTGATGTCCAATAAGATGATACTCAAACTTTTTGATGTCATTCTTTACCGTTAAGATTTCTTTGAAGACACTATGGCAGTGTTTCTGTGTGTCAGAGAAGTGTCCACTAGCGTAAGCGATAAAGTGTTCTTTTCCATCGACTTCTTCGAGGAGAATAGCACCCCATGAGTCATCACTAGCGTCTGTCTGCAATATGCGCTTTCCATCAATAATCAGCTTTAAAGTAGGCAGATTTTGTGCAATTTGCTTGAGGGTAGTGACAGCCGTGGTGTGGTCAGTATGCCACTCGGGGGGCTTCCTTTTCAATAAAGCCGAGAGGTGATGAGTGTAGTGATCCACATGTGGGATAAAATCTCTAATGTAATTGATGATGCCGAGAAACTGTTGGACTTGCTTTTTGGAAAGCTGCTGATTTGGAAAGTGAAGCAATTCTTTAGCAATGTGCTTTCCTAGCTGGTAGTGGTCATCTTTTATGATCATACCAAAAAATTATCTTAAATTTAATGCTTCCATTATCTTAAATTTAAAGAGCTTGTTTTAAATTTTTTAATGGTTAGAGAATAGGTGAAGAGCTTGTTTTGCCTAACGACACACTAAGGAAAGATTGAGACTAACAGAGTTTATTGTTGTCTACGGTTGATAGTTTCAATATAAATTGATGATAGAATTGATAGATTATGTGCATGTTTGGTGGTGGCGAATGATCCTTTAACCAAAGTTTAATTTCTATTATTATTTCTTTTTCCTTTAACTAGAGTTTTTATTAAATTCTTGTTCGTAGTTTTAATTTCTTTATTTCTTACTATTTAGTTAAAAATTCATAAACCCCCTTTTTATTTATAATTGGCATTTTCTTTAGTTAGCTTAATTTCTATTATTACTACTATTATTTTATTTTAAATCTTGCTTTAGAGTTGATAAATAAATATAACTAGCATAGTCTCTGTGGGATCGATCCTTACTCGCTCTGTACTAATTATTTATATTAGTGGTAAGGTTTTAAATTTGGTGCACCTTAACGACACTACCAAATTTTTGGCGCCGTTGCCGGGGACTAGCGTCTAGTTTGTTTATTATCACTCGTTTTATTTTATTATTTTTATTTTTATTTTTATTTCTTTTCTCATCTTATTTATTTACTTTATTTTAATTGGTTATTTTTTGTTCTATATTTAGATTTTCATGAGCATAAAGGACATTCGATTGAAACTCGAACAACTTAGAGCAACCTCATCATATTCAGAACTCGATTTTGCCATCCACATTCCACTCCCAAAGACAGAGCCAAGCAGCCCAGAACCCGAACCAATGGCTCAGAATAACAACCGAACACTTAAAGAGTTGGCAGCTCCTAACTTGGACCAGCAACCCTTATGCATTGAGAATCCAAACCCTCAGGTAAACTTTGAACTCAAATCTGGGATGATTCATCTTCTTCCTACTTTTCATGGTCTTGCAGGAGAGGATCCAAATAAGCACTTGAAGGAGTTCCATGTGGTCTGTTCCACAATGAAACCAGCCGGAGTTTCTGAAGAGCAAGTTAAGCTAATGGCCTTCCCATTCTCTTTGGCGGATTCAGCCAAGGAATGGTTGTACTATCTTCCCTCCGGTACTGTCACTACATGGAATGAGATGCGTCAGCTATTTTTGGAGAAATATTTCCCAGCATCAAAAGCTGGCAGCATTCGAAAAGAAATTTGTGGAATCCGACAGTATAATGGAGAGCCGCTCTACGACTATTGGGAACGATTCAAAAAGCTATGTGCTAGTTGCCCTCACCATCAGATAAGTGATCAACTTCTTATTCAATACTTTTATGAGGGTCTACTACCTATGGATAGGAGTATGATTGATGCCGCTAGTGGAGGAGCACTCGTGGATAAGACACCAGAAGCAGCCCGAAATCTCATTGCTAACATGGCTGCTAATTCCCAACAGTTCAACACTAGGAACGATCTACTGCCGCCACCTAAGCGAGTCAATGAGGTAAGTACTACTTCTCTAGAAAAACAAGTTTCAAATCTTACTTCTTTGGTGCAACAATTAGCTCTAGGGCAACAAATGAGACCGTGTGGCGTATGTTCTATGGTTGGGCATGCGACTGACATGTGCCCTGCCATCCAAGAGGGTTCACATGAGCAGGCCAACGCAGTTGAGGGGTTCCTAGGCCAACCAAGACAAAGGTATGATCCCTATTCTAATTTTTACAATGAAGGGTGGAAGGATCACCCTAATTTTAGGTATGGGAACCAACAACAAGGCATTCCTAATGTGGCACCATCTCGACCACCGGGCTACCCCCAACACCGGGTGCAACAACCTTACCAAGTTCGGCCACCTCCACCTCCTCAAAATCAAGGTACGTCTTTGGAAGATCTTGTAAAAGCTCTCGCTACTAACTCTATGCAATTCCAACAGACTACCCAGACACAGCTCCAACATTTAGAGAATCAAATTGGCCAACTGGCCACATCTATGAGTAGGATAGAGGGTAGAACTTCAGGAAAGTTACCTTCTCAACCAGAAATTAATCCAAAAGAGAATGCTAGTGCTATGTCTCTTAGGAGCGGAAAGCAATTAGAACCATTATTAGCTAAGCCATCAAAAGTGTCTACAACATCATTGCCCTCTGTGACCAATTCTTCCCCTGAGGCTCTTCCTTTAACAAGGAAAGACGATTCCCACTCGACATTGCCAGTCGATCCATCTGGCCAGGTAAGTACCCCCTCACCTCGAATTAAGACTCTTTCCATTCCTCCACCATTTCCTAGCAGATTTAAACAATCCAAGAAAGAAGAGCAAGAAAAGGAAATCCTTGAGACCTTTCGTAAAGTAGAGGTAAATATTCCTCTACTTGATGCTATTAAACAAGTGCCGCGTTATGCAAAGTTTTTGAAGGAATTATGCAGCAACAAGCGAAAGTTGAGCGGTAACGAAAAGGTAAGTGTTGGAGAGAATGTTTCTGCTGTACTTCAAAGAAAACTTCCGCCTAAGTGCAAGGATCCAGGTACTTTCACTATCCCCTGCACTATTGGTAATACCAGATTCGAAAGATGTATGCTAGATTTAGGGGCCTCAATTAATGTTATGCCATATTCAATTTATAACTCCTTAAATTTAGGTCCAATGGAAGAAACTGGTATAATTATTCAATTGGCTGACAGATCTAATGCTTACCCGAAGGGGGTTATGGAAGATGTTCTTGTGCAGGTCAATGAATTGGTCTTTCCAGCTGATTTTTATATCCTTGAAATGGAGGATGAGTTGTCGCCCAATCCCACTCCTATTCTGTTGGGGCGGCCATTCCTTAAGACAGCCCGAACCAAGATTGATGTTCACGATGGAACCCTTACAATGGAATTCGATGGTGAAGTAATCCGCTTCAATATATTTGAGGCAATGAGGTATCCTAGTGATGTTCATTCTGTTTTTGCCATAGATGATATTAATACTTTGGTGCAGGATTTCTTTGAATTATCCGGTAATGACAATTTTGAAATTGCCATAAGCAAAAATCTTACGAAAGATGATTCTAAGGAGCATGCAAATTTGATAAAATTGGATGATGAGGTAGAGGAAGCTATGGCGATCTTAGATGGAGCAGTCACATTACACACCAATGGGTATAATGTGTCTTACCTTGAATTGCCTTTATTAAACGAGAAACTTTTACCTTCAATTGTGCAGGCACCTACCTTAGAACTTAAACCACTCCCAGAACACCTGCAATATATTTACTTGGGTGAGAATGAAACACTTCCAGTCATAATTGCTAAAACCCTCACCCCAGTTCAACAAGAAAAGTTAATTAGGGTGCTTCGAGATCACAAGACGGCGATTGGCTGGACCATTGCCGACATTAAGGGAATTAGTCCTTCCATGTGCATGCATCGCATTTTGCTAGAGGAAGGGTCTAAACCAACGAGAGATGCACAACGCCGCCTTAATCCACCAATGATGGAAGTCGTAAAAAAAGAGATACTGAAACTCCTTAATGTAGGGATTATTTATCCCATTTCTGATAGTAAATGGGTGAGTCCTGTGCAGGTAGTTCCAAAAAAATCAGGCATCACAGTGGTCAAGAATGAAGAAAATGAGCTTGTGCCAACTAGAGTTCAAACTGGGTGGAGAGTTTGCATTGACTATCGTAAACTGAATGCAGCCACTCGCAAGGATCATTTTCCTCTGCCATTCATTGATCAAATGCTTGAAAGGTTAAGTGGTCACTCTCATTATTGTTTTCTTGATGGTTACTCAGGTTATAATCAGATCGTTATCGCTCCGGAAGACCAAGAGAAAACGACATTCACATGCCCCTTCGGAACATTTGCTTACCGACGCATGCCGTTTGGTCTCTGTAACGCTCCTGCCACTTTCCAAAGGTGTATGATGAGTATTTTTTCTGATTATGTGGAGAACATCATTGAGGTATTTATGGATGATTTTACAGTTTATGGTGATTCTTTCGATAAATGTTTAGATAACCTTACACTTGTTCTTAAACGATGCATTGACACTAACCTTGTGCTTAATTGGGAAAAATGTCATTTTATGGTTAATCAAGGTATTGTACTAGGCCATGTTATTTCTGAAAAGGGGATTGAAGTTGATAAATCTAAGATAGATCTTATACGCTCCTTACCACCTCCCACTAGTGTGAGGGAGGTTCGTTCTTTTCTTGGTCATGCAGGTTTCTATCGCAGGTTTATCAAGGACTTCTCCAAGATAGCTTTACCTCTCTGCAACTTACTTCAAAAGGATGCAACGTTTGACTTCAATGAAGAGTGCCAAAGAGCTTTTAAGAAGTTAAAAGAGGTTTTGACATCGGCCCCTGTAATTCAACCACCAAACTGGGATTTACCATTTGAGATTATGTGCGATGCTAGTGACTATGCTGTTGGAGCCGTATTGGGCCAGCGTGTGGGCAAGCTTCCTCATGTCATCTATTATGCCTCTCGTACATTGAATGATGCACAACTTAACTACTCTACTACCGAGAAAGAACTTTTAGCAGTTATCTTTGCCTTAGAGAAATTTCGTTCTTATTTAATTGGATCTAAGGTAATCGTTTACTCTGACCATGCAGCTATTAGGTACTTGCTCACCAAAAAGGATGCCAAGCCACGCCTTATTCGATGGATACTTCTATTGCAAGAATTTGACTTAGAGATTCTAGATAAAAGAGGTTCTGAGAATTTGGTGGCAGATCATTTGAGTCGACTTACCTATAACGAAGATGCACTTCCATTGCATGAAAATTTTCCAGATGAGCAGTTATTACATGTAGGTATAGTTACTCCTTGGTATGCAGATATTGTCAATTACTTGGTTACCAGAACAGTACCGAATGAGATAACCCGTGCACAAAAGGCCAAGATCAAGAGTGATGCCAAGTACTATGTGTGGGATGAGCCATACTTGTGGAAGCATTGTTCTGATCAAGTTATTAGAAGGTGCGTACCCGAAACTGAATTTACTTCTATTCTCACCTTTTGTCATACTTTGGCTTGTGGAGGACATTTTGGACCAAAGAGAACAGCCCTTAAGGTACTTGCAAGCGGTTTTTATTGGCCATCACTATTTAAGGACGCATATTTGTTTTGCAAATCTTGTGATCGTTGTCAGAGAACAGGTAATTTGGGACCTAGAAATCAAATGCCGCAATCTCCCATTCTTATAGTTGAGATTTTTTATGTTTGGGGCATCGACTTCATGGGACCATTTCCTTCATCATTTGGTAATCTCTATATTGTTCTGACGGTTGATTATGTTTCAAAATGGGTGGAAGCAAAAGCCACCCGAACTAACGATTCTAAGGTTGTGGTAGATTTTATAAAGAGTAACATCTTTACAAGGTTTGGAACACCAAAGGCAATTATCAGCGACAGAGGCACTCACTTTTGTAACAGGTCAGTAGAAGCCCTCTTTCGAAAATACAACATCACTCACAAGGTATCTACATCTTACCATCCCCAAACTAGTGGGCAAGCTGAGGTGTCTAATAGGGAAGTGAAATCAATTCTTGAAAAGACAGTTAATCCAAATAGAAAGGACTGGAGCTTACGGCTTGATGATGCACTTTGGGCATATAGGACCGCATACAAAACTCCTATTGGTATGTCACCCTACAGGTTAGTATATGGTAAGCCTTGTCATCTTCCAGTGGAACTTGAACATAAAGCATGGTGGGCTGTGAAACAATGTAACATGGAATTGGACGCCGCCGGCCAACACAGAAAACTCCAATTGCAAGAATTAGAGGAAATTCGAAATGATGCCTATGAGAGTTCACGAATCTATAAGGAAAAGACTAAGGCTTTTCATGACAAGCAGATCTTGAGAAAGAATTTTGAAGTTGGACAGAAAGTTCTGCTATTCCATTCTCGCCTTAAGTTGTTTCCAGGTAAGTTACATTCTCGATAGGTTGAGCCTTTTATTGTTATTAATGTTTTTTCTCATTGTGCAGTTGAGATTAGGAGCTTAAAGACAGGTAAAGAGTTCAAAGTTAATGGTCATAGGTTGAAGCCTTACTATGAAAACTTTCAGACACTTAATGTAGATGAGGCTCCACTTTATGAACCTGCGTACGTTGATGAGTGAAACTTGAGAACCATGTCAGGCTGATGACAATAAACCAAGCGCTTATTGGGAGGCAACCCAATGGCTGGAGAAAAGATTTTGAGAGCACGCCATAACAGATTTGATCCTTCTCTCTCTCATTCTCATTTACTTTACCTACGTTATGTTGAATTTTGTTTGTTTCTGTTTGTGTGTCTCATCTCATTTCCCCATGTTTAATTCTGTCTTTTGTTAGCTTACCTTGAGGACAATGTAAGAATTAAGTGTGGGGGGGTGGATTTCGAACTTAGTTTTTGTTGTTTCATTTTTTTTTTTTTTAAAAAAAAACATTGTTTTGAATATTAGCCAGTGATAAGAATTTGATTGACAATGAATATGGTTCTTAGAAAGGGTTGAATATTACCTTAGTTTATACTTGATTCTTGTGTTGATTTCCTCTTAATTGAGATTCTTTAAACCATGAGCACTAATATCAATTCTTTCATAATTTTGACTTAGAATTTGAGATTGACGCAGCCTGAGTTGAGAATTTTAGATTGAGTAAATGACTGTTTGTCTTGATTCTTATCTCCACAATACAGTGTAGTATACACAGGCACCATAGTCAGAAATAGCTACCTATAACCCTTAAGAGTGAAGCTATCCTTGAGTAATTTGGGCCTATGTACCACCAGTATGTAGAGGATAATCTACCATGAGAAGAAGGCTACCTTAAGGGGTAGAGTGAAAGCTCCTGACTAAAAAAAAAAAAAAAAAATGCACACAAATGCCTGTAAAAAAAAAAAAAAATTGGAGATCAAGATGATAAGATTAGTTTGACCTACTCTTTTCTTTGTTCGAGACAAAGGCTGTTGATATTGAAGATTTTGGGAATGAATTTTAATTGAATTGATTCACACACACACTATGAGAATCAAAAGAGAGATGAGATTGACTATTGAATTAAAGTTAGAACTTCGATAATATTTGAAATTTTTTTTGAGCTATATGACTTATACAATCTCTGAGGCTATTTTTATTCAAAATTCTTTTGTTCTTTGTTCTAAAAAAAAATATATATATTCAATGATGTTTGTGGGTATCATCGCTGAAGCCCTCACGAGACTATAACTCGTCCACTAGGGCCGCCTAGGGGTTTAAAGGCTTGTTGCATATGCTAAATGCAATCGTGATTTCCTACGAAAGTGGACTAGTTTAGGTTTTCTTTTTATTTTTGTTCTAGGTTTGCTCGAGGACGAGCAAAGAGTAAGTGTGGGGGAATTTGATAAGTGCATATTTTTCATATATTTTGTTATTAATTTCTCCATCTTTTTCTTGTTTTGATCTTAAATATTCTAGTTATTTTAGTTAATTTTTAATTGAATAGGGAATTAATTAATATACATATTTTACCATTTATTATATATTTGCTAGTTATTTTTATTTATTATTTTTAATTAATTGTATTATTTTATTGAATAGGGAATTAATTGGAGATTGTGGATAAAAAGGACATGAAGAAGTTCAAAATAAAAAGGAATAAAAGTTCAAATTGGAAAAGGATTTCAATTAGAATTGGAAAAGGATTTCAATTAGAATTGAAAAAGGATTTCAATTAGAATTGAAAAAGGATTTCTTTAGACTTGTTGGAGAAGAATTCAGTCAATTAGTATTATAAAAGGAGAGCCGCCAGAGAGCGAGGGGGTGTGCAGACGCAATTCGGGCAGAGAAAAAAATCAACAGGCGCAAGGAGAAGAGAAAAATCAACAGCCGCTTGAATTAATCAGCATGATTGGTTTTGTCAATTCTCTTATTTCCAATTCAATTATGTTAGGCTAAATTTTTATTTGGTTGAGGGTGAATTCAAAACCCTAAACATGCTATGCAATTAAATTTAAATTCTATCATTCAATTTATTTAATTGAGATTGTTTATGTTCTTCTATAATTAATGTTCATGGTTTATTCTTGTTTTATTTGAGTGGCCAATTAGATAGGACTTGAATAAATTCTATTGCTAGATTAAAATTCTTGATCCGTAATTGTCTTGATATTTTAATCATAAGTAGCAGGTTGGAATCAGTGATTTCAATTGGAGAACATAACCTAGGTTAAATAATCCGAGCTTGTGTGTTTATTGCCTAGATCAACCTAATATCTTTCTTTGTTTAATGCTTCCATTATCTTAAATTTAAAGAGCTTGTTTTAAATTATTTAATGGTTAGAGATTAAGTGAAGAGCTTGTTTTGCCTAACGACACACTAAGGAAAGATTGAGACTAACAGAGCTTATTGTTGTCTACGGTTGATAGTTTCAATATAAATTGATGATAGAATTGATAGATTATGTGCATGTTTGGTGGTAGCGAATGATCCTTTAACCAAAGTTTAATTTCTATTATTATTTCTTTTTCCTTTAACTAGAGTTTTTATTAAATTCTTGTTCGTAGTTTTAATTTCTTTATTTCTTACTATTTAGTTAAAAATTCATAAACCCCCTTTTTATTTATAATTGGCATTTTCTTTAGTTAGCTTAATTTCTATTATTACTACTATTATTTTATTTTAAATCTTGCTTTAGAGTTGATAAATAAATATAACTAGCATAGTCTCTGTGGGATCGATCCTTACTTGATCTGTACTAATTATTTATATTAGTGGTAAGGTTTTAAATTTGGTGCACCTTAACGACACTACCAGTCCACTTTTGATCCAATCAACACTATCCATTATCTTAAATCGTCTCTTGGATCAATATAATCGATTTAAAATAATTCATTTCACTCATTATTTTACAAAACCGAATTTGTATATTTTGGGTATTTTAAATTACCATGGTTCCTTATTATATTATGTACCTACATTTTCATATGCATAATTGTTCTAATTGTGGGTTACGGATGATGGTTGTTTAATATTTGGATAATTTATATTTGGATGATATTTTCTGAATTCTTAGAATGAATATGACTCTTTCGATTAATTGCATGCTTTATTTTTATGCTTCTTGATTAATCATTGAGATATTCTTTTTGGTATAAGCATGGATTTATAGTACTTTTGATGATTGATGATTATATTTGTATTGCTTGATGAATTAATGGAGTTGTTGGTTTGTTATAATTGTTTCAGCTTATATGGAAGTGTTTTTAACCATGTTGTCCACTCTAAACTCTTTTCTAACAACTAGGAACTTGATGTCTATTTACACGACTTTGTCGAGCTCCTGTTGTTATTGGAATACAGTGACAAAATTCCGTAGCCATATTCCATGATTGGATACCTCATAATTGCTGACTTATTTGAAATACTAGGTATGCAACCCAAGATGGGGGTGAATTGGTTTTCTAAAAATTATGGAGTGCTTGAATAAAAATTAATGCAATTATAAAATAAATTCACAAACAATAACTAATAAATAAAGGGATCAAAATATAAAGAGATAAGGGAAGAGAGAATCAAACCTAAAGATTTTTACATGGTTCGGCCAACCCTACCTACTTCCACGCCTCCAAGTTCGCCGGCTTCAACTAATCAAGTCTCCAAGACTTTAAGAACTCTTACAATTGACTTCTCATGTGTCAATCAACCTTTACAACAAGAGATTATCTCAAATCTCTTAACCCACGTGTTTCCCACACTCACACTATCTCAAATTCAAGATTTTTCTTACACACAATCTATGTGTTTACAGATATATTCCCAAGGTGCGATTTAAAGAATGAATGAACAAATTAAAACTTAAGAAATATTGTATCCTCAATAATATGCTCTATGGTATTTGTTAGATTCACTTTGATTTGGAACTAATGTAGCCTTTTTATAGTTGGAGCTGAAAACTAGCTGTTATTGATTTTCTACACAAAGTCGGATCGCCGTTAAGCCTTATCGGATCGTCATTTTGGCTTGAGCAAGTGACTGTTGTGCCAAAATTCAAATTGTTTGATCATCGTTTTACTGAAATCAGATCATCGTTAGTGTCTAGAGCTTCAGTCCCGGATTACCCAACTCGATTCAGAATGACGAGCCATGCTTGCCCAACGCTACTATGGCCCAGACTTTGACCAAAAGGAATGGGAAATCAAACGCTTAAAGACTGAGCTTGCTCAGATTGAATCTGAAAAATAGAGACCTACCCTCTTTACAACATCACCACCTATCCCGTCCATTGGCCCAACCTACCATCCATTTGCCTTTATGCTTTCCCCTATCAGACAGTATGATCCTTCCAAACTATTCGGAATGACTCATACTCTTTTTCGAGATAACCCGTTGCCACCTCCACCAAAGCCTAAACCACGATCTAAACCTCACCCACGACCTGTTAAAATTCATCAACCATCTTTTCCTGACCACCAGTCTCCCAATTATATGCCCGCAGCACCGCCAGCACCTCCACCACCTATCTCATCTCAACCTTCAATCCAGTCCAAAGACAAAGAACCCATGCACAATTTAGTAAATGGCGTGATCGCCTTAATGAGATGCCTGCCTGGATTGACCTCCAAATGCTACGGCCTGGAGCAACTACTCAATCAATCCTTAGAGAATTTGCTACTCATTTTACGGTGCACTAAGAGATTGGTTTGATTCTTTGGGACAATATAGACAATTATAGTTTATTCAACTACCAGAAGTCTCAAGTGTCCTTGCAATTCTTCATGATCAATTTCTTGGACACTCATCTGCAGTTTTTGAAGCTGCCAGACGAGACTATCTTAACATGAAATGTTGTTCCCTCAATGCTAAGGATCTTTATTTCCATTACAAACGCATGTCTTTATTGTTTTACAAGCTTAATGGATTCAATGAGCCTACATTAAAGCATGTCTTTCTGGATTTTCTTCCTGATAAACTTCAGCCAGATATCCAAAGGCAACTTACAGCATCCAATCTTAGCCTTGACAACATCTCTCTTGGAAAAATCTTCCAACTTGCCAAAACTTGCCTTGACAAACTCTATGAGCAAAAGCAGTTTTTCAAAGAACTATTGAAAGACAACGAACTATTCAGGAGTGCCTGCAAAAAAGCCCTACTTGCATATCAAAAGCAAAAACAAAAAGGATTGTGATTGCAGTCCTAAAAAGAAAAAGCATTTTCGGAAATACAGATATCCAGAATTTTCATCAAAGCCTCGCAGGTCCAAAAAACCTTACAGATTCTACCAAAAGAAATCATCTTCTTCTAGGGAACTCCAACGGAAAAAATCAAGCAGATGTTTTATCTGGAAGAAAAAAGGCCACTAAACAAAAGACTGTCCCAACAAAAGAGAAAAATCCATCCAGTTAGTCGAGCATCTTCAAGCTACCACTGACTACTCTCCAGCAAAAGATGAACTAGAATTTTGTTTCTCTGAACAAGATGAACCCAATGATGAAACCGTGTTCGCATTGCAAAACTCCTCTGATGGTTCAGATAGTGATCAGTCTCAAGTTATTTTCCACCAACAGTTAATGTCCCTTGATACTACTGTTCCTATTTTGTCCATCAAACTCCACATTTTGCCCACAAAATTCCAAAGGCCCATTCCAGCAATTGGTCTCATCGACACTGATGCCCAACGCAGCATGTTAAACCCCAACATTCTTCCACCTGAATACTGGACAAAATACAAAGAAAATTTTAGAGTTGTTAATGGCAAATTTTTCACTACTTCCTTGATTACCAACAAACCCATTATTATTCAAATCTTTCCCAATTGTGTCATCTGGACTAAGGTCATTGGTTCCACTCTTCCTAATAAGGATATATTGTTAGGTTTTGACATCCTTCACTAAATCAAACACCTCCAAATCATTCCCACTGGAATCCGAGTCAAATCCATGTTTAAACCATTCAAAGACATTTTGAAACTTTACAATTTGTTTGACACTCCCCCGTCCTACCATAATATTTCCACCAAACTTTTGAGTTTTTGTCCAAAGTCCCATTCTGAGTTTACCCATCCAAATCCATTGTGGAAAAATAAGTCTTTCTTCATTAAGTTACCTTTCAAACGAAATGAAGACATTAACCCAACCAAAGCTACCCATCCAGGAATGAGCCCTTCTGACTTACTCCTAGCCTAAAAGGAATGTTCCCAACTGTTAGCCCAAGGTCTCATTGAGCCCACACATTCTTAATGGGCTTGCCAAGTCTTTTATGTTGAAAAGCATTATGAAATTGTTCAAGGAAAGAAACGTTTAGTCATTGATTATCAGCCACTCAATATGTTTTTATAAGACGACAAGTTTCCTTTACCCCGCCGACAGAGCATGTTTACTTTTCTCAAAGATGCCCAAATCTTTTCAAAATTTGATTTAAAATCAGATTTTTGGCAATTAGGCATTGAACCTTTTGAGCGTTACAAAACTGCTTTTTGCATCCCAAATGCCTATTTTCAATGGACCGTCCTACCCTTTGGCCTCAAGACTGCCCCATCCATTTTTCGAAAGAAATCATCTTCTTCTAGGGAATTCCAACGGAAAAAATCAAGCACATGTTTTATCTGGAAGACAAAATGCCACTATGCAAAAGACTGTCCTAACAAAAGAGAAAAATCGATCCGGTTAGTCGAGCATCTTCAAGCTACTACCGACTACTCTCCAGTAAAAGATGAACTGGAATTTTGTTTCTCTGCACAAGATGAACCCAATGATGAAACTGTGTTCGCATTGCAAAACTCCTCTGATGATTCAGATAGTGATCAGTCCCAAGTTATTTTCCACCAACAGTTAATGTTCCTTGATACTACTGTTTCTATTCAGTCCATCAAACTCCACATTTTACCCTGTTTATCCGACCAAACAAAATGGACATTTCCTCTGGGATGTCCCTGGCTCTGGCATGTGTGACCCAACTTGTCCCTGCTGGGATGATTGGGAAGAGGAGAACGATTATGTTGAAAAGCTTTATGAAATTGTTCGAGGAAATAAACGCTTAGTCATTGATTATCAGCCACTCAATATGTTTTTACAAGACGACAAGTTTCCTTTACCCCGCCGACAGAGCATGTTTACTTTTCTCAAAGATGCCCAAATCTTTTCAAAATTTTGATTTAAAATCAGGTTTTTGGCAATTAGGCATTGAACCCTTTGAGCGTTACAAAACTGCCTTTTGCATCCCAAATGCCCATTTTCAATGGACCGTCCTACCCTTTGGCCTCAAGACTGCCCCATCCATTTTTCAAAAGTCCATGGTCTGAATCTTCCAACCCATTTTGCATCATGCATTGATTTACATTGATGACATTCCCCTTTTTTCAGGATCACATGATGAGCATCACCAGTTGTTAACTCAAGTCTATGATATTGTCCAAAGTCATGGAATTATGCTCTCCGCCAAGAAAAGCATCATCGCCACAGATATCATTGAATTTCTTGGTATGATCATAAAAGATGGCCACTACCAGCCAGGAAAGCACACTGCCCAAGAATTGCTTCACTTTCCGGATCAGCAGCTTTCCAAAAAGCAAGTCCAACAGTTTCTCGGCATCATCAATTACATCAGAGATTTTATCCCACATATGGATCACTATACTCATCACCTCTCAGCTTTATTGAAAAGAAGACCCACGAGTGGCATACTGACCACACCACTGCTGTCACTACCCTCAAGCAAATTGTGCAAAATCCGCCTCCTTTAAAGCTGATTACTGATGTAAAGCGCATATTGCAGACAGACGCTAGTGATGACTCATGGGGTGCTATTCTCCTCGAAGAACTCGATGGAAAAGAGCACTTTATTGCTTATGCTAGTGGACACTTCTCTGACACATAGAAACACTACCATAGCGTCTTCAAAGAAATCTTAGCGGTAAAGAATGGCATCAAAAAGTTTGAGTATCATCTTATTGGACATCACTTTCTCATCCGCATGGATAGTTCAGCCTTCCACAATATTTTCAATTTCAAAGGTAAAACTGTTCGTGAAAAAATGTTACTCCACTTAAAAGATTGGTTTGTAAAATATGACTTTTCAGTCAAGCATATTCCCTGATATGCTATCCCGACTCTCCAAACCAGAAAACCATTTCACCTTGGTCTCTACAACCTACCACTTTCCAATCATCTTCATGGCTATATCTCTCCCACCAGAAGCTCTCACCAAGAAACATTTTCCCCTTAACAAAACTTGAACTTCTGTCTTTGCTATCCAGGAATTTGCACGAAAAGCTGCTTTCCGCTTCTTTAGGAAAGCTTACCTTCTAGTAAATTCCTTTTCATTTTCTACCTTCCACCCAGAAAATTTGTTCCTTACAGGTTTAACTCTTGATCCATCTAGAGAGTTATGGTACATCTGGTGGCTAACTGTTCTTTTTGCCACCAAACTAGTTCTACCCATCGCTCCTACTTTGGCACATTTCCTTAATCCAGAACAGGCCACTTCTCTCACCTAGACACTACTGGAATGGTTTTCCCCCATCCCATGGTGGAGAAAGAAACTACAACAACTGTCAGAGATTTACAATCATGAACGTATGCCTACTTCTGAAGCACAAATGTTCACATTCGTCTTCATTATTCACAGGCCATACTTTCAGCATCCAGATACACATCTCTTTTGGACTCAAGATCAAGTGTATGAATGGTTCACTGCACCTCACCCAACTATCATTGACACTGAAATCCAATCTACCTTGCACAACTACCTTTGTCAATTAAATCACCAGACTCCACCACACAAAGATATTTTTCACACCTCCTTAGGCCCACAACATGACCTCATCATGATCCCTATTCTATCTGCCATCTCCAAGCCAAAGTCCACCGGAATCATTATCAAAGAAGAGAAACCAGATTACATCGACTTCTTTTACCAACACTCACAAGACCCATGGGAAGAATTCTTTCCTCTAAGTCAACATCTCCAACAGTTCCCCCAACAAACCATGACTAAACCAGGTTCATCATCACAACCCTCCAAAGCCGATAAGGCCACTGAGACACCAAACCCAATGCCTCAGTCATCCCCACTCAAACTAGGATATAGACAAGATTGCCCTTATCCACCTTACCGTGGTCCCCGCTGCAAGCATCCAAAGCTCTCCAAAACCTTTTTCCCAACCGTCTCCCGTGACACCGACCCAGATGAAATTGAAAGCTCCTCCGAAGACGACTACATGAATCTCTACTCTCCATAAAGTCATTTGTCATGTTGTAATAATTATGTTTTACTTTATGTCTTGTCCTGTATAATTATTAAAGTTTGCTTTTACTTTAAACTTTTGCTTTTGTCAAAGTCATGCTTTAATTATTAAAGCAGCCATGATGTATTTTGCTTTTACTTTTGAAAAGATAGGAATCATATCCTATCTCTTTGAGAATTCTCCTATATAAAGGATTCTCCCCTCCTTTGTAAAAATAAGAAGTTTTCTAAGAAACTTGGAGGAGTTTGATTTGGTGAAGGATGTCAAAACCTAACAAGATATCCTTATTAGGAAGAGTAGAACCAATGACCTTGGTCTAGATGACACAATTGGGAAAGATTTGAATACCAATGGGTTTGTTAGTAATCAAAGAAGTAGTGAAAAATTTTCCATTAACAACTCTGAAATTTTCTTCGTATTTTGTCCAGTATTCAGGTGGAAGAATGTTGGGGTTTAACATGCTGCGTTGGGCGCCAGTGTCGATGAGACCAATTGCTGGAATGGGCCTTTGGAATTTTGTGGGCAAAATGTGGAGTTTGATGGACGGAATAGGAACAGTAGCATCAAGGGACATTAACTGTTGGTGGAAAGTAACTTGGGACTGATCACTATCTGAATCATCAGAGGAGTTTTGCAATGTGAACACGGTTTCGTCATTGGGTTCATCTTGTTTAGAGAAACAAAATTCCAGTTCATCTTTTGCTGGAGAGTAGTCGGTAGTAGCTTGAGGATGCTCGACTAACCGGATGGATTTTTCTCTTTTGTTGGGACAGTTTTTGCATAGTGGCCTTTTGTCTTGCAGATAAAACATCTGCTTGATTTTTTCCGTTGGAGTTCCCTGGAAGAAGATGATTTCTTTCGGAAGAATCTGTAAGGTTTTTTGGACCTGTGAGGCTTTGATCAAAATTCTGGATATCTGTATTTCTGAAAATGCTTTTTTTATTTAGGACCGCAATCACAATCCTTTTTCTTTTTGCATTTGATCTGCAAGTAGGGTTTTTTCCAGGCACTCCTAAATGGTTCTTTCTCTTTCAATAGTTCTTTGAAAAACTGCTTCTGCTCACAGAGTTTGTCAAGGCAAGTTTTGGCAAGTTGGAAGATTTTTCCAAGAGAGATGTTGTCAAGGCTAAGATTGGATGTTGTAAGTTGCCTTTGGATATCTGGCTAAAGTTTATCAGGAAGAGAATCCAGAAAGACATGCTTTAATGTAGGCTAATTGAATCCATTAAGCTTGTAAAACAACAAAGACATGCGTTTGTAATGGAAATCAAGATCCTTACCATTGAGGGAACAACATTTCATGTTGAGATAGTCTCGTCTGGCAGCTTCAAAAACTGCAGATGTGTCTCCAAGGAATTGATCATGAAGAACTGTAAGGGCACTTGAGACTTCTGATAGTTGAACAAACTGTAATTATCTGTATTGTCCCAAAGAATCAAACCAATCTCTTAGTGCACCCATAAAACGAGTAGCAAATTCTCTAAGGACAGATTAAGTGGTTGCTCCAGGCCGTAGCATTTAGAGGTCAATCCAGGCAGTCATCTCATTAAGGCGATCACGCCATTTAGAAGATGGAATATCATCAAATGTGAACCATGGACCATTTGACGATATTTGACCAGTAGGGGCTTGAGATTGAGCTGGAGGAGGTTGATTGGTGGCCGAAGATTCAGGCATGTCTTCCTCAACGTCGGAGGGAATATCAACATATGGGTCTATGTGAGAAGTTTGGCCCTGATTAGGTTGGTCAGGTTGGGCCATCAATATTCTTGTGATATCAGCATAGGACTTTTCTGAGTCACTAGTTGATAGGGAAGATTCTATATCAGTTTCAGATTGGCTGGTGGAAACGGCTAGATTTGAATAAGAAGTTTGATCATCGGTAGTAGATGAGTGAGCAACTGTATGAGCACTAAATTGGTGCATGGGTTATTTGTCTTTGAACTGGATTGGAGGTTGAGATGAGATAGGTGGTGTAGGTGTTAGCAGTGTTGCGGGCATATAATTGGGAGACTGGTGGTCAGGAAAAGATGGTTGATGAATTTTAACAGGTCGTGCGTGAGGTTTAGATCGTGGTTTAGGCTTTGGTGGAGGTGGCAACGGGTTATCTCGGAAAAGAGTATGAGTCATACCCAATAGTTTGGAAGGATTATACTGTCTGATAAGGGAAAGCATAGAGGCAAATGGTTGGTAGGTTGGGCCAATGGACGGGATAGGTGACGATGTTGTAAAGAGGGTAGGTCTCTATTTTTTAGATTCAATCTGGGCAAGCTCAGTCTTTAAGCGTCTGATTTCCCGTTCCTTTTGGTCAAAGTCTGGGCCATAGTAGCGTTGGGCAAGTATGGCTTGTAATTCTGAATCGAGTTGGGTAATCCAGGACTGAAGATTTTGGTGGATCTACTGCATTTAGGCAGTGATAGAATCAACTTTTGTTTCAATATGTTTAGTTCGCAAACTGATCTTTTCAACTTTGGAATTGATAAGCAACAAGGCATCATTCTGTACCCTGGCATTTTGGGTTTGCCAATTGAGGATAGATTCAAAAGGTTTGGGTGACTCAAGGTGGCCAGTGGAGGTAATAGGTGAAGGGACAAAAGGTTTGGACACAACATTGCGTTGGGAGTCTTTTTGGGTGTCTAGAGGAGGGAAAGAAGAGGAATAATCTGAAGAGGTGGAGGAAAACATCATACAAGCCAAAGGTTGTACGACAAATGGTTGGGTTAGGAATGGTAATGGAATCTCATATTTGCAATTCTTTGCGATCCATTTAAGTTCGTTGTGGTAGATGGGTAAAGGAGCTGGTGGAGGAGGAGGATTCATCACCAATAGTTCATTGCGAATGGAGTATAAATGGATTGTTTAAATGGTAGCATTCATACCAGGGTATGGCTCTGATACCAAAAGAATATATCCAATTTTGGCGATGGGTAGATTCAGGTGGGTGTAGGGTGGCAATTAGCTCTGTGTCAATGGGAAATTATATTTAATCCTCACCCTTCAGGAAGAAAAGGATTACCGGTGATAGCTCGCCTTGCTATGCTTGACACCCGGTTCAAACAGTACCAAGATGCTGTTATAAGCACTGTCCTGACCACCCTTCATGCAGGAAGTGTTTTACTCACTTTCTATCCTAATTTCAATCTTTCTCTCCAAGATACCAACTTGCCCACAACCTTGAAAGTTCAAGTTCAAATTCAAGGAGCAGAACAAATCTCTTCAGCCAAAATTGCCACCCTACACCACCAACTGGTCTATAGGCTTCAAAATCATGCTTTAGATCTACCCACTCCAGAACATCACTCTGACACCCTCATGGTGTTAGCCGAATCTGACCAAATCCCAACAATCATCCAGATCCCCAGACAAATTCCTCGTCATGAGCTCATCAAGCTTATGCCTCTTGAATGGATCTCCAACTATGTGCAGTTCCATAACAATACAGCTCTCATTCAGACATTGAAAGCATGTTTGAACGACGCCCCGATAGCACAGTCCGAATGACTTTTAAACCCCCTCCAAATGCTCCTCAAGAGCCCCCTCGGCTCTCCTTTACCTATTCCTCAATGATTACAATTGTTCAGACAACTCAAGAGGATCTACCCATTACAGGGATGATTGGGAAGAGGATGACGATTATGCCACTAAAAGGAAAAAGAAACCCAAAAAGAAAAAACCTCAAAACCCATGTCAACCCCATGACCCCAAACCACCAAAAGATCCTCCTCCTCCACCAGCTCTTTTACCCATCTACCACAATGAACTTAAAAGGATCGCAAGGAATTGCAGATCTGAGATTCCATTACCAATCCTAACCCAACCATATGTCGTACAACCTCTGGCTTGCCAAAATTTACCTCCACAAACTCTGTGAGCAGAAGCAGTATTTCAAAGAACTATTGAAAGACAAAGAACCATTCAGGAGTGCCTGTAAAAAGCCCTACTTGCAGATCAAATGCAAATAGAAAAAGGATTGTGAATGTAGTCCTAAAAAGAAAAAGCATTTTCCGAAATACAGATATCCATAATTTTCATCAAAGCCTCGCAGGACCAAAAACCCTTACAGATTCTCCGAAAGAAATCATCTTCTTCCAAGGAACTCCAACGGAAAAAATCAAGCAGATGTTTTATCTACAAAATAAGGCCACTATGCAAAAGACTGTCCCAACAAAAGAGAAATTCATCCGGTTAGTTGAGCATCTTCAAGCTACTACCGACTACTCTCCAGCAAAAGATGAACTGGAATTTTGTTTCTCTGAACAAGATGAACCCAATGATGAAGCCGTGTTCACATGGCAAAACTCCTCTGATGATTCAGACAGTGATCAGTCCCAAGTTATTTTCCACCAACAATTAATGTCCCTTTATAGTACTGTTCCTATTCCGTGCATGAAACTCCACATTTTACCCTGTTTATCCGGCCAAACATAATGGACATTTCTTCTGGGATGTCCCCGGCTCCGGCATGTGTGACCCAACTTGTCCCTGCTGGGATGATTGGGAAGAGGGTGACGATTATGCCACTAAAAGGAAAAAAAACCCAAAAAGAAAAAACCTCAAAACCCGTGTCAACCCCATGACCCCAAACCACCAACAGATCCTCCTCCTCCACCAGCTCCTATACTTATCTACCACAACAAACTTAAATGGATCGCAAAGAATTGCAAATATGAGATTCCATTACCAATCCTAACCCAACCATTTGTCGTACAACCTCTGGCTTGTATGATGTTTTCCTCCACCTCTTCAGATTATTCCTCTTCTTTCCCTCCTCTAGACACCCTTACAGACTCCCAACGCATTATTGTGTCCAAACCTTTTGTCCCTTCACCTATTACCTCCACTGGCCACCTTGAGCCACCCAAACCTTTTAAATTTGTCCTCAATTGGCAAACCCAAAATGCTAGGACACAGAATGATGCCTTGTTGCATATCAATTCCAAAGGTGAAAAGATCAGTTTTCGAACTGAACAGATTGAAACCAAAGTTGATTCTATCACTGCCTAGAAGCAGCAGATCCACCAAAATCTTCAGTCCCGGATTACTCAACTCGATTAAGAATTATGAGCCATGCTTGCCCAACGCTACTATGGCCCAGACTTTGACCAAAAGAAATGGGAAATCAGACGCTTAAAGACTGAGCTTGCCCAACCTGACCATATCATAATTTTAGAAAATTTGGGAAAGACAACTATTCTTAGGAAGTTATGAAATTAGACTTATTTGTAAAGTTTTATGATGTTTTAGGCTATAATATAAATATAAAAAGTTTTAGGTCAAAGTGTAATTTCAGTGAACAATGTTACTGTAGCAAAAATAAAAAATAACGGTAATATCACTGCTCCTGAGCGACTAGCCGGATAATCAAGCGGCTAACCGCTTGGGCGCGGGAATTTGCCTATAATGGCTAATTTTTGGGCTTTCATTATAAAAACTCAACTCAAACTTCATTCTAAGGACTAATACAAGGAAAAACAAGATCATATAACATATATTGAGCTTCCGTTTTGCAAATCATCATTTATTGAATCATCATTGAGCTATAATTTGTTATCTACTCTTAAAGAGAGTTTTATTGTTGTGATTTTCATTTCTCATCAAATTGTGAGTGTACAAGTGTGAGAAACACTTGGGGTGAAGAGATTGGGGAGATAATCTCTTGTTGTAAAGGTCCATTGACACCTTGGAAGTCAATTGTAAACATTTGAAGCCTTGGGAGGCTTGGATAGTGAAATCCTCAAGCCGGGTGTGCTTGGAGGCGTGGACATAGGCGGGGATAGCCGAACCACGTAAAAATCCTTGTGTTTGTTTTCTCTTCTCTTACTCTTTTAATATTGTGCTTGATTGAATTTATTGTTTTTAATTTGATTACGGCAATAGATTAAATTGTTGTGCGAATTGTATTGCATATTTTTCAAAACCCAATGCACCCCCCCCCTCTTGGGTTGCATAACTTGCATTTCACAGACGAGGCTATCTCAATGATATTGTCCAAAGCACATTGCCAAGAGTTACAGTTTATTCAACTACCAGAAGTCTTAAGTGCCCTTGCAGTTCTTCATGATCAATTCCTTGGAGACCCATCTGCAGTTTTTGAAGCTGCCAGACGAGACTATCTCAACATGAAATGTTGTTCCCTCAATGCTAAGGATCTTGATTTCCATTACAAACGCATGTCTTTGTTGTTTTACAAGCTTAATGGATTCAATGAGCCTACATTAAAGCACGTCTTTCTGGCTTCTCTTCCTGATGAACTTCAGCCAGACATCGAAAGGCAACTTACAGCATCCGATCTTGGCCTTGATAACATCTCTCTTGGAAAAATCTTCCAACTTGCTAAAACTTGCCTTGACAAACTCTGTGAGCAGAAGCAGTTTTTCAAAGAACTATTGAAAGACAAAGAACCATTCAGGAGTGCCAGCAAAAAGCCCTACTTCCAGATCAAATGCAAAAAGAAAAAGGACTGTAATTGTAGTCCTAAAAAGAAAAAGCATTTTCGGAAATACAGATATCCAGAATTTTCATCAAAGCCTCGCAAGTCCAAGAAACCTTACAGATTCTTTCAAAAGAAATCATCTTCTTCTAGGGAACTCAAACGGAAAAAATCAAGCAGATGTTTTATCTGCAAGAAAAAAGGCCACAATGCAAAAGTCTGTCCCAACAAAAGAGAAAAATACATCCGGTTAGTCGAGCATCTTCAAGCTACTACCGACTACTCTCCAGCAAAAGATGAACTGGAATTTTGTTTCTCTGAACAAGATGAACCCAATGATGAAACCGTGTTCGCATTGCAAAACTCCTCTGATGATTCAGATAGTGATCATCCCAAGTTATTTTTCACTAACAGTTAATGTCCCTTGATACTACTGTTCCTATTCCGTCCATCAAACTCCACATTTTGCCCACAAAATTCCAAAGGCCCATTCCAGCAATTAGTCTCATCGACATTGTCGCCCAACGCAGCATGTTAAACCCCAACATTCTTCCACCTGAATACTGGACAAAATACGAAGAAAATTTTAGAGTTGTTAATGGTAAATTTTTTACTACTTCTTTGATTAGCAACAAACCCATTGGTATTCAAATCTTTCCCAGTTGTATCATCTAGACCAAGGTCATTGGTTCCACTCTTCCTAATAAGGATATCTTGTTAGGTTTTGACATCATTCACCAAATCAAACACCTTCAAATCATTCCCACTGGAATCTGAGTCAAATCCATGTTTGAACCATTCACAGACATTTTGAAACTTTACAATTTGTCTGACACTCTCCCGTCCTACCAGGATCTTTGCACCAAACTTTTGAGTTTCTGTCCATAGTCCTATTCTGAGTTTACCCATCCAAACCTATTGTGGAAAAAATAAGTCTTTCTTCATTAAGTTACCTTTCAAACTACATGAAGACATTAACCCAACCAAAGCTACCCATCCACGAATGAGCCCTTTTGACTTACTCCTAGCCCAAAAGGAATGTTCCCAACTGTTACCCAATGTCTCATTGAGCCCACATGTTCTTCATGGGCTTGCCAAGTCTTTTATGTTGAAAAGCATTATGAAATTGTTCAAGGAAAGAAACACTTAGTCATTGATTATCAGCCACTCAATCTGTTTTTACAAGACGACAAGTTTCATTTACCCCGCAGACAGAGCATGTTTACTTTTCTCAAAGATGCCCAAATCTTTTCAAAATTTGATTTAAAATTAGGTTTTTGGCAATTAGGCATTGAACCCTCTGAGCATTACAAAACTGCCTTTTGTATCCCAAATGCCCATTTTTAATGGACCGTCTTACCCTTTGGCCTCAAGATTGCCCCATCCATTTTTCAAAAGTCCATGGTCCGAATCTTCCAACCCATTTTGCATCATGCATTGATTTACATTGATGATATTCTCCTTTTTTCAAGATCACATTATGATCATCACCAGCTTTTGAGAAAGACAAAGATTTTGGAGAGCTTTGGATGCTTGCAGTGGGGACCACGGCAAGGTGGATAAGGGTTTAGAAACACATAGCTTTTGAGAACACACAAGTTTATTTCTTAGAAAACTTCCTTTTGACCAAGCCGTAGCATTTGGAGGTCAATCCAAGCATACATCTCATTAAGCCGATCACGCCATTTAGAAGATGGAATATCATCAAAAGTGAACCATGGACCATTTGACGATTTTTGACCAGTGGGGCCTTGAGATTGAGCTGGAGGAGGTTGATTGGTGGCTAAAGATTCAGGCATGTCTTCCTCAACGTCGGAGGGAATATCAACATATGGGTCTGTGTGAGAAGTTTGGCCCTGATTAGGTTGGTCAGGTTGGGCCATCAAGATTCTTGTGATATTAGCATAGGACTTTTCTGAGTCATTAGTTGATAAGGAAGATTCTGTATCAGTTTCAGATTGGCTGGTGGAAACGGCTAGATTTGAATAAGAAGTTTGATCATCGGTAGTAGATGAGCGAGCAACTGTATGAGCACTAAACTGGTGCATGGGTTCTTTGTCTTTGGACTGGATTGGAGGTTGAGATGAGATTGGTGGTGGAGGTGCTAGCGGTGTTGCGGGCATATAATTGGGAGACTGGTGGTCAGGAAAAGATGGTTGATGAATTTTAACAGGTCGTAGGTGAGGTTTAGATCGTGGTTTAGGCTTTGGTGGAGGTGGCAACGGGTTATCTCAGAAAAGAGTATGAGTCATACCGAATAGTTTAGAAGGATCACACTGTCTGATAGGGGAAAGCATAGAACCAAATGGATGGTAGGTTGGGCCAATGGACGGGATATGTGGCGATGTTGTAAAGAGGGTAGTTCTCTGTTTTTCATATTTAATATGGGCAAGCTCAGTCTTTAAGCGTCTGATTTCCTGTTCCTTTTGGTCAAAGTCTGGGCCATAGTAGCGTTGGGCAAGTATGGCTTGTAATTCTGAATCGAGTTGGGTAATCCAGGACTGAAGATTTTGGTGGATCTGCTGCATCTAGGTAGTGATATAATCAACTTTGGTTTCAATCTGTTCAGTTCGCAAACTGATCTTTTCAACTATGGAATTGATATGCAACAAGGCATCATTCTATGCCCTGGCATTTTGGGTTTGCCAATTGAGGACAGATTCAAATGGTTTGGGTGGCTCAAGGTGGCCAGTGGAGGTCATAGGTGAAGGGATAAAAGGTTTGGACACAACATGTCGATGGGAGTCTATATGGGTGTTTAGAGGAGGGAAAGAAAAGGAATAATCTGAAGAGGTGGAGGAAAACATCATACAAGCCAGAGGTTGTACGACAGATGGTTGGGTTAGGATTGGTAATGGAATCTCATATTTACAATTCTTTGCGATCCATTTAAGTTCGTTGTGGTAGATGGGTAAAAGAACTGGTGGAGGAGGAGGATCTTTTGGTGGTTTGGGGTCATGGGGTTGACACGGGTTTTGAGGTTTTTTCTTTTTTGGTTTCTTTTTCCTTTTAGTGGCATAATCATTATCCTCCTCTCAATCATCACAGTAGGGACAAGTTAGGGCACCCATGCCGGAGCCAGGGACATCCCAGAGGAAATGTCCATTTTGTTTGGCCGGATAGATAGGGTATCCTTCAGAATTGAACCCTGTAATGGGTATATCTTCTTGAGCTGTCTGAACAGCTGTAATCATTGAGGAATAGGTAAAGGAGAGCTGAGGGGGCTCTTGAAGAGCACTTGGAGGGGGTTTAAAAGTCATTCGGACTGTGCCATCGGGGCGTCGTTCAAACATGCTTTTAGATGTCTGAATGAGAGCTGTATTGTTATGGAACTGCTCATAGTTGGAGATCCATTCAAGAGGCATAAGCTTGATGAGTTCATGACGGGGAATTTGTCTGGGGATCTGGATGATTGTTGGGATTTGGTAAGATTCGGCTAACACCATGAGGGTGTCAGAGTGATGTTTTGGAGTGGGTAGATCTAAAGCATGATTTTGAAGCCTATAGACCAGTTGGTGGTGTAGGGTGGTAATTTTGGATGAAGAGATTTGTTCTACTCTTTGAATTTGAACTTGAATTTTCAAGGTTGTGGGCAAGTTGGTATCTTGGAGAGAAAGATTGAAATTGGGATAGAAAGTGAGTAAAACACTTCCTGCATGAAGGGTGGTCAGGACAGTGCCTATAACAGCATCTTGGTACTGTTTGAACCGGGTATCAAGCATAGCAAGGCGAGCTATGACCGATAACCCTTTTCTTCCATGAAGGGTGAGGATTAATCGGATTCCTCCAAGATGGAGATGGGTATAACCTTCTCGTTTTCAGTTGGAAATCAATTTGGGTTGTGGACTACTGGTCCAAAGGGCAACTTGGATCGCTGTACCTAGTGGCTGAAGAGATTTGTTCTGCTCCTTGAATTTGAACTTGAACTTTCAAGGTTATGGGCAAGGTGGTATCTTGGAGAGAAATATTGAAATTGGGATAGAAAGTGAGTAAAACACTTACTGCATAAAGGGTGGTCAGGACAGTGCCTATAACAGTATCTTGGTACTGTTTGAACCGGGTATCAAGCATAGCAAGGCGAGCTGTGACCGGTAACCCTTTTCTTCCATGAAGGGTAAGGATTAATCGGATTCCTCCAAGATGGAGATGGGTATAACCTTCTCGTTTCCAGTTGGAAATCAATTCGGAGGGGATTTCAAGAGTAACATATTGCTCAGCAGAGGTCGCTTGAAGAGCACATTGATCCAGGCGAGAAGATTGGATATATTCTTTAGGGTGAGGTCATCGAGTAGAGATGAGAGTGCGGATATTGCGGGTAAAGGAACTAGGTCTTTTATATAGCTGGTAAGGGCTTATGAGATGGTAGGAGGATTCATTAATCTAGGCGGATTCAGGGATGTAGGAGTATTCGACAAGGTGTTCGATCTTATTGGCAGTATGAGAAGTACAAGTTTTAGGTAAAGAAAGAGTAAAAGAAAGCGTAACAAGATTTGAAGGAGTTAAAGAGGAAGTGGAAGCCATGAATGAGAGGTCTCTCTGCTCCTGAAATCTAGTGATCAAAATAGAATAAAAACATATAAATTATACTATTTTGGATGTGAAAAAAAAATTGTTGAAAACTAGAATTTTCAAGGACGGGTATGGCTCTGATGCCAAAATGTACGCGGCGTTGTGGCCCCTAGGTACAACGATCCAAGTCGTCCTTTGGACCAGTAGTCCGCAATGTTGTGCAAATTTTGTTGAACTCACAAGCGCACGAATATATTATAGTATAGACTAATGGTGACGAGTGTCGATCCCACGAGGAGGTGGATTTTAATTGTGTATAGAATTAATTTTGTAAATGGGTGGTTGGATTTTGTGGTGGAAATGACTTAGATTATCCTAAAATCAGAATTGAAATGGCGAGAATAAATTCTAAAAATTGGAATTGAAATAGCAAGAATAAATTGAAGAGAAACTATTAAAATGATGTACTTGGGTATCTGGATCCGTATCAACATGCATCATGGGCTAAATATTCCTTATTAATACCAATTAAATCATGAGGGGGGAATCCACACCTCATGAACCACGCTCTAATCAATATGGTGCTAAGGGCTTATCGTGCCAAATAATAATAACCTTGTACTAGGGGGCCGGTGAAACCAAGGCGGTACTAGACAAGATTAGTATTATTTGTCGACGAGAAGTCAAAATATCCACAAAAACTAGAGGGGAAGAGAAAATAAATTTCCAAATAAAGCCCATGACACATGTTGAGACTTCACCTTCTACCCAAACTTGAAAGGAAATTAGCCACTCATAATTGAACTAGGGGCAAAATGAGAATTTATTAAAATACGTAGAAAATACAAGATGGAGAAGGAATTACAGAAAATGGAGTCCAAAAATTGATTCAAAGGTATCAAATTAGGGGGGGGAGGCCCCCTTTTTATAGATACATTGAGTAAATCGTGGTCATCGGATTAAAAATAGTTTGGACGCTCAGGATTGTGCCACGTCATCAATCAACAGTACGCGTGTACAGTACGCGGTTTGACCATGTGGATGAACAGTAACACAGTTTGACCCAGGTGAACAGTGATGCGGTTTGGTTGAAAATAATCCTGTGTATTGCATGTACCGTACATGAGATTTTTTATCCACTGATATGCTGCCACGTCATCGATCAACAGTGCATAAGAATTTTAGTCCAACAGGATCGTGACACCTCATCAGTCAATGCCACATCATCGGTCAATGCCACGTCATCGATCCGTCTATGTGAACAGTGCCGTGAACAGTAACGTAGACAGTACCCGTACATGTGAATAGGACCGTATATGTGAACAATATTATTTTTCCTTTTATGCTCCTCCTAAGGTTTTCGACCGTCCTGAGTTCAAAAGTGATGTCTGTTTTGTCATCTGATCTCTCGTTTATTGTGAAATGACC
>MKYO02028579.1:153623-167839 GCA_002013955.2 Citrus medica
TCACACCCACATCAACCATCCACATGAATCAGCCCAATAGACTTTATCATAGCTATCTTCAAGAATGATATGTCAAATTCCAAAATCTCACTGGAAGTAGTGACACTCTCACAAAGAAATTAAACCTAATAAAAATAGTCACTCCAATGAATGGTAATTGAGAGAAAATAATCAAGAAGTGATATCACATGCTCTCACCACGATGAAAGAAATATGCCCTCGGCTTAGAAATAATACAATCTCAAGTCAAATAAAAATGATAGTCAACCCAATTTATTTTATTTATTTTTTTTTTTTTATGCACCACTACATCTTTTTAGCCCATATAACTAGCTTCTACTTCAGACTATAGTTCCCTAAAATCAAGAAGGACTTTTATTAGGACGTAACGTAGGCTAGGGACATGGCTAACAAAGAAGGAAAATAAGGAAAACAAAGTGTATGTTTGAGAAAAATGCAAAGAATTTTTTTTTTTTGAAAGTTGCAAGGTGGATTTCACCTATTATTTTTATTTTTTTTTTTTCTTTTGAAACAACAACTTTTGTTTTGTTTTTTTTTTTTTTTTTTTTTGGCATAACTTTACTGAACAACATAATTATTTACATTTTCTCAAACATAAATAGGTGATGGAACTTATAAGACATTGGGTAATACTCCAAATCGGAGTGGGTCAAGATGATAAGTTGACAAAGAAAATGTTTTTTTTTTTAAAGGCTCAAAAGGGGTAACTATGGATATTTAATAAAAGGGATGGCTAGAAAGGCTCAAACGGATCAAAGATGGCCTTTCCATCGTCTTTTAGGGCTCTAAATAATCTTCCATATCTACTAATTAGATGGACCTCCAAATGTAGCAACACACATTTTTTTTCTTTTTTTTATTTTACAAATTTTTTTTAAATGTTAACTCAAAAGAAATCTAGAGATCGTGTATACAATAATAAACTGCTAAGTCGTATAAAGAATGGGCAAAAAGGTTACTCTCCAAGAAAAATAATAGGCTCCAAACTCACTTGGTACTTATTATAACATGTTCATTCCTTCAAGCAACTCATATTTGTCTCCGACATCAACATGTAGAATCGCAAACATAGGGTGACATCACTTCAAACTAAAGATAATACAAATACTAAAATTTGAAATTCATCATGTCATCTAATGTTAAAATAAATAACAATTTTTTGTTAAACAACATTCTACCCCCAACCTATCTAAACATGAAAGGAAAATATACATGCAGAAATGCGAAAATGATGCAGAAAAACTAATTAGAAAATGATAGAAAACGAAAATGATTTTTTTTAACTTAAGAAGATGCGTTTCTAGAGGCACTACACTCCATATTCAGCCATCTTTGACTCAAAAAAATTTGAAAATGTATATTTTATAAAGGAGAAATTAAAAAGAAGAAGAAAAACGAACATCAAAACATAATAAAGAAAAAGAAAATGTCTGAAATTTTTTTTTGTTTTTTTTTCAATGAAGATGCGTTTCTAGAGTCACTACACTCCATATTCAGCCATCTTTAACACAAAAAGTTAGCAACAGTTAGTTTCTACAACAAAAAATTAGTAAAAACTTAACCAAGATTCCACAATTGTCGACTATTCCCTCCCCCCAACCAGAACGAAACATTGTCCTCAATGTTTTAAAGGAAAGAAGTAGAGTTTAGAAGACATCACCTGGGTGGTGTAACACAGAAGAAAATATTTACAGGCGGAGAGTTAAATCTAATTTGTACTTCTTACTGCGGCTACTGTTACCGTCATCATTTGGACGCTCGAACACAAAGGCCCAGGGGTCTGGCTCCGGTTTATAAGCTTGTAACATATCAAGTAGCTCATTAGCAGTGTGAGCACAAATAAAAAGCTTTTTGGCATTGGGAGGAACGAAAAAGTTTTTTATTGCATGGTTAAGAAATGCGATAAAGCCATCATAAAAATTATTGACATTTAACAAACCGATGGGTTTCTGGTGAATGTGCAGATGGGCCCAAGATGCTAGTGTGATAAGTGCCTCTAGTGTTGCAAGATCTCCTGGAAGGAAAATAAAAGCATCAACATGATTAAGCATTTCAATTATTCTTTCTTGCATACCTGAGATGACAAACTCTTCTCCAGTCGATGAGTCAGGCAAACTGCCCAAAGGTTTTAGGACTCTTGGGATGATGCCTAAGACTTGGCTCCCTATGATAAAAGCAGCTTCTGAGACCAATTTTGATAACCCTCGGTTACCTCCTCCATACACCAAGTGTAATTTTCTCTCTGTTATGCATCGACAAAGATCTATGGCTGCATCAACGAACTCTTTATGTTTGCCGTAGGTAAATCCCGAAAGCACACAAATGTTCTTGAATTGTCTATTGGGAGTAGCTGCCATTGGAATATTTCTCAAAAACAATTTGTGGGTGCTTAACAAAAATTCATATTTAAGAATCTTGGTGACAGTAGATCACAACTGTGTATGAGGTGGCATGTCAATGTCAAATAACGCATAAAGCATATGGCTCGATGTAAAAAAGTAAATAGTAAAAAGGGAAAAAAACAACAAACAGTAATAAAATTATTAAAGACAATAATGCAAAAGATAAAATAACAGTGAAGTAAAAAGGATATTTACAGGTAGTTGAGACTGTGGCTCACATCTTCCTCTGGTTTTACGTCCAGAAACGACTTAAACACCCTCTATGGGTCGAGGATAGGCTTCCCGTCCAGTTTTCTTATAAACTGGCAAACATGGTCGTTTATAGTTAGATTCCCGAGACTATATCGTGCATGCTCTTTCTGGAATAATGGCCATAACTGGAGAATCGCTCCTTGCACATATCCACTGGGATGCGTTTCAAGAGACATAAGGATATCATCCAATGACTCCTTATTCAAGCCATCCCTAATGAATTGAATCTTATCTTCTCTATTATCAGACACCATTCCTAAAGAACATGGGTTTTTATCGCAACTCATTCTGGCACACTTATGACAAGCAACAGAAATTCTTCGAGCTCGTCGTTTTCTTGCATAATTTCCTTTACCACAACCAGGCATGTATGCAATAAATTTTGGAGGTAACTCACCTGCCAATCGTACTTTAGCCTCGATTAACCAACGGATGTCTGCAGGTATGTTATTCCTCATGAGTAATCGCATGCGTTCGGACCGGGCTTTATAGATCGTAAGGAGGGCATTCTGAGGAAGTGAAGGGAATCGCTTGTGAAGCTTCGCTAGAATCTCGGTTCTGTCCATACCTTCGCCTCAGAATATCAGTTATTATGGGAAACTGAAGTAACCGACTTGATTGTCATGGAGTACCGTTATCCGCCACTTAACCGGGGTAATAAACTAAAGCACACAAACAGAAAAACAAATTAAAACACAGAAGAAAATTAAAATCGTCCTCTTATTGAATTTACCTCAATCTCCAACTGGATGTCGTAAACACTTCTCTCAATGTCTCTGAGTTGGCTTTCTAAACCCTCAGCATAGGATACTAACTCTGGTGGTTGCAAAGCCCAAATACGATGTCTTTTACAAAATTGGATCTGCCTTTTGCGATGAGTTTTGACACGTTGAAGTTGTTTAAGAATGTTCAAGAGGAACGGTCTAAGTATGGTACTCATGATTAACAATGATAAGAAGAGAAGAAAAAAAATTAATAGTTAAACAAACACACTTATGCAAAAATAATTTTAATTAGCAAAAGAATAATAAAAAGAAAGAAACAAAAGTCAAATCACCAAAAAGAAAAAAACAATTCAAATCTGGTGAGTCACTCAAATTTATTTCGGTGTCTTCTCTATGTGGTTGGTACTCTAGATATGGCTTTAATCTTTGACCATTAACTTTAAATGTGACACCGTTCTTTGGGTCCTTAATTTTAATTACCCCATGTGGAAAAACAGTATGAACAATAAAGGGGCCACACCATTGAGAGCGTAACTTACCTGGGAATAGGTGCAAGCGAGAATTGAATAAAAGCACTTTCTGACCTGGAGTGAGCGATTTTCTCATAATTTGCTTGTCGTGAAAGACTTTCATTCGTTGCTTGTAAATCTCAGCATTTTCGTATGTATCATTGCGAATTACTTCAAGTTCTGCCAGTTGTAATCTTCTTTCTAAGCTGGCTTGCTGCATGTCAAAATTGAATTTCTTGATGGCCCAATATGCACGATGGTCGAGTTCCACGGGTAGGTGACAAGCTTTTCCATACACTAGCCTATAGGGTGACATCCCAATCAAAGTCTTGAAAGCCGTTCTATATGCCCATAATGCATCATCAAGTCTTAATGACCAATCTTTTCTGTCTGGCCTCACCGTCTTTTCTAATATGTGCTTTATTTCTCGATTGGAGATCTCAACTTGGCCACTGGTTTGCGGATGATACGGGGTCGCCACTTTGTGTGTGATTGAATACTTTGTCAAAAGAGCTTTGAATGCTTTGTTACAAAAGTGGGCACCACCATCACTAATTATTGCTCGAGGGAATCCAAAGCGTGAAACAATGTTGCTTTTCAAAAATGCTATCACCACCTTGTGATCATTGGTCCTACATGGAATTGCTTCTACCCATTTTGATACGTAGTCAACAGCAACCAATATGTATTGATGGCCAAAAGATGGGGGAAAGGGTCCCATGAAGTCGATACCCCATACGTCAAAAATTTCAACCACTAAAATTGGATTTAATGGCATCATGTTCCTTCGTGTAATGCTCCCCATTCGTTGACACCTATCACATGAAGAACAGAAAGTGTAAGCATCTCGAAATATAGTTGGCCAATAGAAACCACATTGTAAAACTTTAGTCGCTGTTTTCTTAGCGCTGAAATGGCCTCCACAAGCTTGTTCATGGCAGAATGAAAGGATATTCTGAATTTCACTTTCTGGGACGCATCGTCTAACAATTTGGTCTGCACAATACTTGAACAAATACGGGTCATCCCAAAAGAAATTCTTTATCTCTGCAAAGAATTTAGCCTTGTCTTGCTTGGTCCAATGCTCTGGAAGTTTACCTATAACAAGATAATTAACTATATCAGCATACCAAGGTAGTACTTCCACACTCATTAATTGTTCATCTGGAAATGACTCATTCAATGGTAATGATTCTGTAATTGTGTCAAAATGGAGACGAGAGAGGTGGTCCGCCACAACATTTTCTGTGCCTTTCTTATCTTTGAATTCCAAGTCAAACTCCTGCAAAAGTAACACCCAACGAATTAGTCTGGCTTTTGCATCTTTCTTTGTGAGAAGATATTTAAGAGCAGCATGATCCGTGAATATAATTATTTTACAACCAATGAGATATGATCGAAATTTTTCCAATGCAAACACTACTGCTAGCATTTCTTTTTCAGTAGTTGAATAGTTCAACTGTGCATCATTTAATGTCATACTAGCATAGTAAATAACGTGGGGAATTCGATCAACTCTTTGTCCTAATACTGCTCCTACTGCATAATCAGATGCATCACACATGAGCTCAAATGGTAAGCTCCAGTTTGGGGCCTGAATGATGGGTGATGATGTCAACAACTGCTTTAATTTTTCAAACGCCATGAGACATGAATCATTAAAGATAAAAGGTACATCCTTAGCAAGTAAATTGCATAAGGGTCTAGAAACTTTGCTAAAATCTTTAATGAAACGTCTATAAAAACCAGCATGCCCAAGGAAAGATCTTACTTCTCTGACTGTTTTGGGTGGAGGAAGATTAGAAATGAGATCCACCTTGGCTTTGTCAACCTCAATACCTTTGCTCGAAATGATGTGACCGAGAACAATACCTTGTTGTACCATAAAATAACACTTCTCCCAATTTAAGACTAAATTCTTCTCGATACATCTCTGTAAAACTTGTGTTAGATGATGTAAACATTGATCAAATGAGTCACCAAAGACAGAAAAATCATCCACAAAGACTTCAAGGAATCGTTCAACCATATCAGAAAAAATGCTCAACATGCATCGTTGAAATGTGGCAGGTGCATTACATAATCCAAATGGCATCCTCCTATATGCAAATGTGCCAAAAGGGCAAGTGAAAGTAGTTTTCTCTTGATCTTTTGGTGCTATGGGAATCTGATTATATCCTGAGTAGCCATCTAGAAAGCAATAAAATTCATGGCCTGCCAATCTATCAAGCATTCGATCGATAAATGGTAAAGGAAAATGGTCTTTACGTGTGATAGAATTCAATTTTCTATAATCAATGCTTACACGCCATCCTATAATCACTCTAGTGGGCATCAATTCATTATCGGCATTCGTAACTACTGTGACTCCTGACTTTTTGGGGACAACTTGTACAGGATTGACCCATGAACTATCAGAAATTGGGTAAATGATACCTGCGTCTAATAGCTTAAGGACTTCTGTTCTAACAACTACTTTCATATTAGGATTTAACCGACGTTGCATTTCCCTAGTAGATTTAGCATTTTCATCAAGGTGAATGTAATGCATGCAATCTACTGGATTTATACCTTTTATGTCTGCTATGGTCCATTCTAATGCTCCTTTGTGCTCTTTTAAAACATCCAACAACTTACCTTTTTGTTCGTCATTTAGGGATGATGAGATGATTACCGGCAGAGTACTTTCTTCTCCCAAAAATGCATATTCCAGAGTGTTGTGTGTTAAGTGTTAAAAAATGCATATTTATAAAGGAGAAAATCGTCATTTTACATTTTATGTCTTACTAACAACCCTTACTTTTATGTATTTAAGCTTCTTGTAATTTAATTATGTGTGTTTTATTTTAATTAAGTATTTTATGTATTTTAGGGGTATCATGGTCATTTCACAATAAACGAGAGATCATATGGTAAAACAGACATCACTTTTGAACTCAAGACGGTCGAAAACCTTAGGCGGAGCATAAAAGGAAAAATAGTACTGTTCACATGTACGGGTACTGTCTACGTTACTGTTCACGGCACTGTTCACATAGATGGATCGATGACGTGGCATTGACTGATGATGTGGCATTGACTGATGAGTGTCACGATCCTGTTGGACTAAAATTCTTATACACTATTGATCGATGACGTGGCAGCATATCAGTGGATAAAAAATCTCATGTACGGTACATGCAACACACAGGATTATTTTCAACCAAACCGCGTCACTGTTCACCCGGGTCAAACCGTGTTACTGTTCAACGACGTGGTCAAATCGCGTACTGTTGACTGATGACGTGGTGCAATCCTGAGCGTCCAAACTGTTTTTAATCCGATGGCCACGATTTACTCAATGTATCTATAAAAAGGGGGCCTCCCCCCCTAATTTGATATCTCTGAATCCATTTTTGGGCTCCATTTTCTGTAATTCCTTCTCCATCTTGTATTTTCTACGTATTTTAATAAATTCTCATTTTGCCCCTAGTTCAATTATGAGTGGCTAATTTTCTTTCAAGCTTGGGTTGAAGGTGAAGTCTCAACATGTGTCATGGGCTTTATTTGGTAAATTTATTTTCTCTTCCCCTCTAGTTTTTGTGGATGTTTTGACTTCTCGTCGACAAATAATCATAATCTTATCTAGTACCGCCTTGGTTCCACTGGCTCCCTAGTATAAGGTTATTATTATTTGGCACGATAAGCCCTTAGCACCATATTGATTAAAGTGTGGTTCATGACGTGTGAATTCCCCCCTCATGATTTAATTGGTATTAATAAGGAATATTTAGCCCATGATGCATGTTGATACGGATACAGATACCCAAGTACATCAATTTAATATATCTACATTTTAATTTTTTCTCGCCATTTCAATTCCAATTTTAGGATAATATAAGTCACCTTCACCACAAAATCCAATCACTTATTTACAAAATTAATTCTATACACAATTAAAGTCTACCACCTTGTGGGATCGACACTCCTCACTATTAGTCTTGACTACAATAGATTCGTGCGCTTGCGAGTTCAACAAAATTTGTACAACAAATTTTTGGCGCCGTTGCCGGGAAGGTAAGTAATTTTAATTTATAGAATTAATTTTTGTGAATAATTCCATTTAATTGTTTTCTTGTATTTTTTTATTAAAGAAAAAAAAGTAAATCTACATTTAAAGGTTAGTATTTCTTTTCTTTTTCTCTTCTTTAAAATTCTATAATTTAATTTTCAAGTTATTTTTTTTTCTTTGTAATTTTTATTTATCTTAATAATTTTTTTTGTTCATTTATTTCACTTTTTTTTGTGTGCGTATTTTTATAGTAAGGTTGTAATAGCGCCATAAGGTTAGTATCTTAATTAATCGCTTTTCTTTATTTCTATTTGTTTTGTTAGCATCTTTATTTTTATATATATATATTTTTTTTGCATGCATGGTTGTAGGTCATTATTGCCTAATCTTAAACCTATAGACCTTGAACTTGAGAAAACATTTTGCACACACAGACACATTAAAAATAGAATGGATTTACAAGCACCACAGGAGAGGCCATTTAAGGACTTCTTCAGTCCTTTAGCTAATTTGAGCTCAAAATGCATAAGATACCCAAATGTAGCTGCTAGGAGTTTTGAACTAAAACCTACTGTGTTAAATTGTCTCCCAACATTTTATGGACTAGAAAATGAGGACCCATACAATCATCTAAATGATTTTCATGCTATTTGTCAAACATTTAAGTACGAGAATTTTTCAGACGATGATGTTAAACTCATATTATTCCCATTTTCTTTAAAGGATAGACCTCGTTCATGGCTTAATACATTGCCTGCTAATAGCATTACATCATGGGAACAAATGGTTACAAAATTTTTGAATAAATAATTCCCAGTGCATAAAACCAATGCTATTCGCAGGGAAATTTCAGAATTTACCCAGAGAGAGGACGAGCAATTTTTTGAAACATGGGAGCGATTCAATGGGCTACTCTTGAAGTGTCCACATCATGGGTACGAGAAATGACACCAATGCCAATACTTTTTGGAGGGATTATTGCCAAATGTGCAAGAATGGCTAATGGCAACAAGTGGAGGAGAGCTAATGTCAAAAAGTGCAACAGAGATTTGGGAATTCTTCCAGCGACAAGCGGATAATTCCCAACAACGGAGTCGATCACTCAGGAATACTAGAAGAATTAAGGGAGTAAATGAGGTTCACATTGGCGAATCAACTTCAGGAATCAAAGAAGTCAAGGAGATGGTTGAAGGTCTTGCTCGACAAATAGCATCGTTATCGACTGCTAAATCAACAGAGCCACATGACCCTGACTCATACTCAGATCAAGCCAATGCCATTGGTGTAATGAGAAAGCCATCAAATTACAACCCATACTCCAACACATATAACCCTGGATGGAGAGACCACCCCAATTTTTCATGGTCTCAAGGATTCCAACAGAATGGACCAGCAGCTCCAGCTCCACCAATGCAACCAATTCCTCAAAATCCTCAAGCCTCTCAGCCACCATTTAGACCATACAATCAGAACCAGAACTACTCTCAACCCAGACCATGGGAGGATTCATTCCAGAATCTCAAGAATCTTACTCACTCCACGATTGAGCAACAGAACCGCACCATTGATGGACTACGAAATGAGTTGAGAGCAGGCTTCAACTCACAAGCCCAATCAGTTTCAAGCCTCGAGAAGATGGTGGGACAACTTGCTTCTTCAGTTCAGACCTTGGCAATGACTGTTGAGAAAGGTAAGTTTCCAAGTCAACCAGTGCCTAATCCTAAAGGAGTGCATGAAGCAAGTACCAGTTTATCACAGCAGCATGGAGAGGTCAAAGTAGTCATGACCTTACGAAAAGGAAAAGAAGTCGATAACAAAGTGGAGATGCCGGTGACAAAAGAAAATCAAATTGTACTTGTAAATGCTGAGGACTCATCACTGGAGGAGAAAGAAGAAACTAACCCACGAGAATATGTTCCCAAAGCTCCATTTCAAATCTTCAAACAGGTAAGTGTTAACATCCCTTTACTTGATGCTATAAAACAAGTTCCATCTTATGCCAAGTTTCTTAAAGACATTTGTACTAAAAAGAGAAATATGCATGTTCAAAAGAATGCATTTTTAACAGAAAAAGTTAGTTCTATACTCCAACATAAAATTTCTTTAAAATGCAAAGACCCAGACTCCACCACTATCTCATGTAGCATAGGGAACCACACAATTGAGAATGCTTTGTTGGATTTAGGAGCTAGTGTAAATTTGTTGCCTTACTCTGTTTTTGTGAAACTTGAACTGGGAGAATTACACCCAACTCCAATGGTGTTACAACTTGCAGATCGGTCCACAAAAATACCTCGTGGTATTGTGGAGGGCGTGCTTATTCAAGTAGACAAATTTTATTTTCCTGTTGAATTCATTGAAATTGACACTCAACCAATACAGGATTCAAGGAAGCACATCCCCATTATTCTAGACCGACCTTTCTTGGCAACTGCGGATGCTCACATTCAATACAGGATTGGAAATATGCAGTTGTCCTTCGGCAACATGACTATGGAGCTAAACATCTTCAACATTGCTAAACAACCTCACAATACAGATGATAGAATTATTGATGTGGATTTAATAGAAACAATAGTTGATGACACTTTTGTTTCAAACCTTAGTGATGATCCTTTACAAACATGTTTAACTCACTTTGGTTTGGATTTTGATATTGACAGATTAGTTAATGAGGTCAACGCTCTACTTGACTCAACACCACCCATGGACACTAATAAATGGAAGTCAAGAGTTGAACAACTAGCACCATCAGAGAAGAAACTCATCCCATAATCAGAATCACCACCGAAACTCGAGCTCAAACCATTGCCCAACACTCTGGAATATGCATTTTTGGGAGAAGAAAGTTCTCTGCCGGTAATCATCTCATCATCCCTCAATGACGAACAAAAAGGTAAGTTGTTGGATGTTTTAAAAGAGCACAAAGGAGCATTAGGATGGACCATAGCAGACATAAAAGGTATAAACCCAGTAGACTGCATGCATTACATTCACCTTGATGAAAATGCTAAATCTACTAGGGAAATGCAACGTCGGTTAAATCCTAACATGAAAGAAGTTGTTAGAACAGAAGTCCTTAAGCTATTAGACGCAGGTATCATTTACCCAATTTCTGATAGTTCATGGGTCAGTCCTGTGCAAGTTGTCCCCAAAAAGTCAGGAGTCACAGTAGTTACCAATGCTGATAATGAATTGATACCCACTAGAGTAACTACAGGATGGCGTGTATGCATTGATTATAGAAAGTTGAATTCTGTCACACGTAAAGACCATTTTCCTTTACCATTTATCGATCAAATGCTTGATAGATTGGCAGGCCATGAATTTTATTGCTTTCTAGATGGCTACTCAGGATATAATCAGATTCCCATAGCACCAAAAGATCAAGAGAAAACTACTTTCACTTGCCCTTTTGGCACATTTGCATATAGGAGGATGCCATTTGGATTATGTAATGCACCTGCCACATTTCAACGATGCATGTTGAGCATTTTTTCTGATATGGTTGAACGATTCCTTGAAGTCTTTATGGATGATTTTTCTGTCTTTGGTGACTCGTTTGATCAATGTTTACATCATCTAACACAAGTTTTGCAGAGATGTATCGAAAAGAACTTAGTCTTGAATTGGGAGAAGTGCCATTTTATGGTACAACAAGGTATTGTTCTCGGTCACATCATTTCGAGCAAAGGTATTGAGGTTGACAAAGCCAAGGTGGATCTCATTTCTAATCTTCCTCCACCCAAAACAGTCAGAGAAGTAAGATCTTTCCTTGGGCATGCTGGTTTTTATAGACGTTTCATTAAAGATTTTAGCAAAGTTTCTAGACCCTTATGCAATTTACTTGCTAAGGATGTACCTTTTATCTTTAATGATTCATGTCTCATGGCGTTTGAAAAATTAAAGCAGTTGTTGACATCATCACCCATCATTCAGGCCCCAAACTGGAGCTTACCATTTGAGCTAATGTGTGATGCATCTGATTATGCAGTAGGAGCAGTATTAGGACAAAGAGTTGATCGAATTCCCCACGTTATTTACTATGCTAGTATGACATTAAATGATGCACAGTTGAACTATTCAACTACTGAAAAAGAAATGCTAGCAGTAGTGTTTGCATTGGAAAAATTTCGATCATATCTCATTGGTTGTAAAATAATTATATTCACGGATCATGCTGCTCTTAAATATCTTCTCACAAAGAAAGATGCAAAAGCCAGACTAATTCGTTGGGTGTTACTTTTGCAGGAGTTTGACTTGGAATTCAAAGATAAGAAAGGCACAGAGAATGTTGTGGCGGACCACCTCTCTCGTCTCCATTTTGACACAATTACAGAATCATTACCATTGAATGAGTCATTTCCAGATGAACAATTAATGAATGTGGAAGTATTACCTTGGTATGCTGATATAGTTAATTATCTTGTTACAGGTAAACTTCCAGAGCATTGGACCAAGCAAGACAAGGCTAAATTCTTTGCAGAAATAAAGAATTTCTTTTGGGATGACCCGTATTTGTTCAAGTATTGTGCAGACCAAATTGTTAGACGATGCGTCCCAGAAAGTGAAATTCAGAATATCCTTTCATTCTGCCATGAACAAGCTTGTGGAGGCCATTTCAGCGCTAAGAAAACAGCGACTAAAGTTTTACAATGTGGTTTCTATTGGCCAACTATATTTCGAGATGCTTACACTTTCTGTTCTTCATGTGATAGGTGTCAACGAATGGGGAGCATTACACGAAGGAACATGATGCCATTAAATCCAATTTTAGTGGTTGAAATTTTTGACGTATGGGGTATCGACTTCATGGGACCCTTTCCCCCATCTTTTGGCCATCAATACATATTGGTTGCTGTTGACTACGTATCAAAATGGGTAGAAGCAATTCCATGTAGGACCAATGATCACAAGGTGGTGATAGCATTTTTGAAAAGCAACATTGTTTCACGCTTTGGATTCCCTCGAGCAATAATTAGTGATGGTGGTGCCCACTTTTGTAACAAAGCATTCAAAGCTCTTTTGACAAAGTATTCAATCACACACAAAGTGGCGACCCCGTATCATCCGCAAACCAGTGGCCAAGTTGAGATCTCCAATCGAGAAATAAAGCACATATTAGAAAAGACGGTGAGGCCAGACAGAAAAGATTGGTCATTAAGACTTGATGATGCATTATGGGCATATAGAACGGCTTTCAAGACCCCGATTGGGATGTCACCCTACAGGCTAGTGTATGGAAAAGCTTGCCACCTACCTGTGGAACTCGAGCATCGTGCATATTGGGCCATCAAGAAATTCAACTTTGACATGCAGCAAGCCAGCTCAGAAAGAAGATTACAACTGGCAGAACTTGAAGAAATTCGCAATGATGCATACAAAAATGCCAAGATTTACAAGCAACGAATGAAAGTCTTTCACGACAAGCAAATTATGAGAAAATCGTTTACTCCAGGTCAGAAAGTGCTTTTATTCAATTCTCGCTTGCACCTATTCCCAGGTAAGTTACGCTCTCGATAGTCTGGCTCCTTTATTGTTTATACTATTTTTCCACATAGGGCAATTGAAATTAAGGACCCAAAGAACGGTGTCACGTTTAAAGTCAATGGTCAAAGATTAAAGCAATATCTAGAGTACCAACCACATGGAGAAGACACTGAAATAAATTTGAGTGATCCACCAGATTTGAATTCAGTTTTTTTCTTTTCGTTGATTTGATTTTTCTTTCTTTTTTTTATTATTCTTTTGCTAATTGAAATTATTTTTGCATAAGTGTGTTTGTTGTACCATTTAGTTTTCTTTTATCATTGTAAATCATGAGTACCATACTTAGATCGTTCCTCCTGAACATTCTTAAACCACTTCAACGTGTCAAAACTCATCTCAAAAGGCAAATCCAATTTTGTAAAACACATCGTATTTCGGCTCTGCAACCACCAGAGTTAGTATCCTATGTTGAGCGTTTAGAAAGCCAACTCAGAGACATTAAGAGAAATGTTTACGATATCTAGTTGGAGCTTGAGGTAAATTCAATAAGAGGACAATTTTGATTTTCTTTGTGTGTTTTAATTTATTTTTCTATTGGTGTGCTTTAGTTTGTTACCCCAATGAAGTGGCGGATAACGGTACTCCGTGACAATCAAGTCGGTTACTTCAGTTTCCCATAATAACTGATATTCTGAGGCGAAGGTATGGACAGAACCGAGATTCTAGCGAAGCTTCACAAGCGATTCCCTTCACTTCCTCAGAATGC
>MKYO02028590.1:0-171526 GCA_002013955.2 Citrus medica
ATGTTATTTACTATGCTAGTACGACAATGAATGATGCATTGTTGAACTATTCAACTACTAAAAAAGAAATGCTAGCAGTAGTGTTTGCATTAGAGAAATTTCGATCTTATCTCATTGGTTGTAAAATAATTATGTTTATTGATCATGCTGCTCTTAAATATCTTCTCACAAAGAAAGATGCAAAAGCTAGACTAATTCGTTGGGTGTTACTTTTGCAGGAATTTGACTTATAATTCAAAGACAAGAAAGGCACAGAAAATGTTGTGGCAGACCATCTCTCTCGTCTCTATTTTGACACAATTACAGAGCCATTAACATTGGATGAGTCATTTCCAGATGAACAATTAATGAGTGTGGAAGTATTACGTTGGTATGCTGATATCGTTAATTATCTTGTTACATGTCAACTTCCAGAGCATTGGACCAAGCAAGACAAGGCTAAATTCTTTGCAAAAATAAAAAATTTCTTTTGGGATGATCCGTATTTGTTCAAGTATTGTACAAATCAAATTGTCAGACGATGTGTCCTAGAAAGAGAGATTCACAATATTCTTTCATTCTGCCATGAACAAGCTTGTGGAGGCCATTTCAGTGCTAAGAAAACAGCGACTAAAGTTTTACAATGTGGTTTCTATTGGCCAACTATATTTCGAGATGCTTACACTTTCTGTTCTTCATGTGATAGGTGTCAACGAATGGGGAGCATTACACGAAGGAACATGATGCCACTAAATCCAATTTTAGTGGTTGAGATTTTTGACGTATGGGGTATCGACTTCATGGGACCCTTTCCCCCATCTTTTGGCCATCAATACATATTGGTTGCTGTTGACTACGTATCAAAATGGGTAGAAGCAATTCCATGTAGGACCAATGATCACAAGGTGGTGATAGCATTTTTGAAAAGCAACATTGTTTCACGCTTTGGATTCCCTCGAGCAATAATTAGTGATGGTGGTGCCCACTTTTGTAACAAAGCATTCAAAGCTCTTTTGACAAAGTATTCAATCACACACAAAGTGGCGACCCCGTATCATCCGCAAACCAGTGGCCAAGTTGAGATCTCCAATCGAGAAATAAAGCACATATTAGAAAAGACGGTGAGGCCAGACAGAAAAGATTGGTCATTAAGACTTGATGATGCATTATGGGCATATAGAACGGCTTTCAAGACCCCGATTGGGATGTCACCCTACAGGCTAGTGTATGGAAAAGCTTGCCACCTACCTGTGGAACTCGAGCATCGTGCATATTGGGCCATCAAGAAATTCAACTTTGACATGCAGCAAGCCAGCTCAGAAAGAAGATTACAACTGGCAGAACTTGAAGAAATTCGCAATGATGCATACGAAAATGCCAAGATTTACAAGCAACGAATGAAAGTCTTTCACGACAAGCAAATTATGAGAAAATCTTTCACTCCAGGTCAGAAAGTGATTTTATTTAATTCTCGCTTGCACCTATTCCCAGGTAAGTTACGCTCTCGATGGTCTGACCCTTTTATTGTTCATACTGTTTTTTCACATGGGGCAATTGAAATTAAGGACCCAAAGAACGGTGTCACGTTTAAAGTTAATGGTCAAAGATTAAAACCATATCTAGAGTATCAACCACATGAAAAAGACACCGAAATAAATTTGAGTGACCCACCAGATTTGAATTGATTTTTTCTTTTCGGTGATCTGACTTTTCTTTCTTTCTTTTTATTATTCTTTTGCTAATTGAAATTATTTTTTCATAAGTGTGTTTGGTTAACCATTAATTTTTTTTTCTCTTCTCTTCTTATCATTGTTATCATTTTTCTCTTCTCTTCTTATTATTCTAGAAACGCATCTTCATTGATTAAAACAAAAAAAAATCAGACATTTTATTTTTCTTTATTATGTTTTGATGTTCATTTTTCTTCTTATTTTTAATTTCTCCTTTATAAAATATACATTTTCAAAATTTTTTGAGTCGAAGATGGCTGAATATGGAGTGTGGTGCCTCTAGAAACGCATCTTCTTAAGTTAAAAAAAATCATTTTCGTTTTCTATCATTTTCTAATTAGTTTTTCTGCATCATTTTCGCATTTCTGCATGTATATTTTCCTTTCATGTTTAGTTAGGTTGGGGGGTAGAATGTTGTTTAAAAAAATTGTTATTTATTTTAACATTGGATGACATGATGAATTTTAAATTTAAGTATTTGTATTATCTTTAATCTAAAGTGATGTCACGCTATATTTGCTATTCTACATGTTGATGTCGGAGACAAATATGAGTTGCTTGAAGGAATAAACATGTTATAATAAGTACCAAGTGAGTTTTGAGCCTATCATTTTTCTTGGAGAGTAACCCTTTTGCCCAGTCTGTATACAGCTTAGCAGTTTATTATTGTATATATGATCTCTAGATTTTTTTTGAGTTAACCCTTAAAAAAAATTTATAAAATTAAAAAAAAAAGAAAAAAAAGTGTGTTGCTACATTTGGAGGCCCATCTAATTAGTAGATATGGAAGATTATTTAGAGCCCTAAAAAATGATGGAAAGGTCATCCTTAATCCGTTTGAGCCTTTTTAGCCATCTATTTTATCAAATATCCATAGTTAACCTTTTTTGAGCCTTTAAAAAAAATCCTTTTCTTTGTCAACTTATCATCTTAACCCACTCTGATTTGGAGTATTAGCCAATATCTTACAAGTTCAATCACCTATTTATATTTGAGAAAAATGTAAATAAACATTTTGTACAATGAAGTTATGCCTAGTTCAAAAAAAAAGAAAAAAAAATTGTCGTCTCTTAAAAAAAACAAATTGTTGTTTAAAATTAAAACAACAATAATAGGTGAAATCCACCTTGCAACTTCTAAAAAAAAAAATTCCTCTGCATTTTTCTCAAACATACAATTTGTTTTCCTTATTTCCCTTCTTTGTTAGCCATGTCTCTAGCCTACGTTACGTCCTAATAAAAATTCTTCTTGATTTTAGGGAACTATAGTCTGAAGTAGAAGCTAGTTATATGGGCTAAAAAGATGTAGTGATACATAAAAAATAAAAATAAAATAAAATAAATTGGGTTAACTATCATTTTTATTTGACTTGAGATTGTATTATTTCTAAGCCGATGGCATATTTCTTTCATCGTGGTGAGAGCATGTGATATCACCTCTTGATTATTTTCTCTCAATTACCATTCATTGGAGTGACTATTTTTTTTTGTTTAATTTCTTTGTGAGAGTGTCACTACTTCCAGTGAGATTTTGGGGTTTGACATGTCATTCTTGAAGGTAGCTATGACAAAGTCTACTGGGCTGATTCATGTGGATGGTTGATGTGGGTGTGATGTTTCTTTAGACTTGAGATAATGCTTATACTTTTATTTGATTGTTATCATTAGTCTGATTGAATAAACAAGAGTGTTTAAAAAAAATCATTTTGGATTTGAATTTTGTTTTCGCTTTATTTGCTAGGGACTAGCAATAAGCTGGTTGGGGGGTGTGTTGAGTGTTAGAAAATGCATATTTATAAAGGAGAAAATCGTCATTTTACATTTCATGTCTTACTAACAACCCTTACTTTTATGTATTTAAGCTTCTTGTAATTTAATTACGTGTGTTTTATTTTAATTAAGTATTTTATGTATTTTAGGGGTATCACGGTCATTTCACAATAAACGAGAGATCAGATGGCAAAACGGACATCACTTTTGAACTCAGGACGGTCGAAAACCTTAGGAGGAGCATAAAAGGAAAAATGGTACTGTTCACATGTACGGTACTATTCACATATACGGGTATTATCTACGTTACTGTTCACGGCACTGTTCACATAGACGGATCGATGATGTGGCATTGACCGATGATGTGGCATTGACTGATGAGGTGTCACGATCCTGTTGGACTAAAATTCTTATGTACTGTTGATCGATGACGTGGCAGCATATCAGTGGACCAAAACTCTCACGTACAGTACATGCAACACACAAGATTATTTTCAACCAAACTGCGTCACTGTTCACCCGGGTCAAACCGTGTTACTATTCATCCATGTGGTCAAACCGTGTACTGTTCACGCGGACTGTTTACTGATGACGTGACACAATCCTAAGCGTCCAAACTGTTTTTAATCCGATGGCCATGATTTACTCAATGTATCTATAAAAAGGGGGCCTCCCCCCCTAATTTGATATCCCTGAATCTATTTTTGGACTCCATTTTCTGTAATTCCCTCTCCATCTTGTATTTTCTATGTATTTTAATAAATTCCCTTTTTGCCCCTAGTTCAATTATAAGTAGCTAATTTTCTTTCAAGCTTGGGTTGAAGGTGAAGTCTCAACATGTGTCATGGGCTTTATTTGGTAAATTTATTTTCTCTTCCCCTCTAGTTTTTGTGGATGTTTTGACTTCTCGTCGACAAATAATACTAATCTTGTCTAGTACCGCCTTGGTTTCACCGGCCCCCTAGTACAAGATTATTATTATTTGGCACGATAAGCCCTTAGCACCATATTGATTAGAGCGTGATTCATGAGGTGTGGATTCCCCCTTCATGATTTAATTGGTATTAATAAGGAATATTTAGTCCATGATGCATGTTGATACGGATCCAGATACCCAAGTACGTCATTTCAATAGATTTATCTTCAATTTATTCTCGCCATTTTAATTTAAGTTTTAGAATTTATTCTTTCCATTTCAATTCCAATTTTAGGATAATCTAAGTCACCATCACTACAAAATCCAACCACCCATTTACAAAATTAATTCTATACATAATTAAAATCCACCTCCTCGTGGGATCGACACTCGTCATCATTAGTCTATATTGCAATAGATTCGTGCGCTTGCGAGTTCAATAAAACAAAGCAAAGACTCCAGCCTAAGTACGAGGTCGACCAGGTTGACCTCTCTGACCTGGAGCAGTGGCTTGGCTCCCAGATGTAGAACCCCATGTCTGCATACCCTTCTGACCCTGAGCTGGTCTATAGTGAAACTGATATTGTGGGGTTGTCCCTTGAGCAGAACTATCACCTTGAGAATAAAAAGGGCAGAATCTCCTAATATGTCTAGGTTGTCCACACAAATAACACACCTTGTCTCCAACACGGCACTGACCCTGATGGTTCCTGCCACACGAAGGGCAAGAAGTTCGTTGTATACTCCTAGAACGATCACCATGGTGTCTTCCGCTATTCCTGTCATACTGCCCCTGAGCCCTAACATTACTCCCCACTGATGGCTGTACCGAACTGTGACTAACAGCCTGTCTTTGATCTCCCCTGAAACCTATACTTTGACTCTTTTGGATGCTAGCAGAGTAATTTGTATGGGAGCCTCTCTTCAACGTCCTATTACTCAAGCCACACTCTTTCCAACTCTGGCTACATTTTTGTTTAAGTGAATGAACTCTATGTCCCTCTAAAATACTATGTTCTACTCTCCAGGCTGCCTCAACTACCTCTCCAAACTTAGTATATCGTGATGCAGCCACGGTAGTGCGAATCTCATATCGAAGACCCTCCTCAAACCGTCTGCATCCCTCTCTCTCATCACCAACTACATATGTAGCAAATCTAGAGAGTTCTACAAATTTCTTCTCATACTCCTCAACTGTCATGGATCCCTAAACCAGCCGAAGGAATTCACTTCGCTTAATATCCTGATACACAATTAGAAAGAATGGTCGTAGAATTCCTTATGAAAAATAGCCCATGTAAGTGCAGCATGTCCTTGAAATTTACGCTCCACTGTTTGCCATCAATGATAAGCCCTATCCTCGAGTAGAAAAGTGGCAAAGGAAAGTCTATCCTCTTCTGAGCATCTCATCACATCACATCAAAAATACGTTCTAACTTTACAAGCCACGACTCTGCCATAGGTGGATCTTCATAACCATTAAAACTCTTTGCCCCTAAGCTTCGTACACACTCGATAGTGTTTACATGACCGGCATGCGGATGAGTCTGATTATGTACCACTGTAGTCACAATCTGAGCTAGTCTATCAATTGACTGCTTAATGTTCGGAGCATTTCCTGGTGCTTGTTGTGCAACCTCGTGCGTTGAAACTCAACTATTCCCTCGTTTACGGGATCATTTTCCCCCGCAAGTACATCTCCTGGAGTCAACCCAGCCACTAGCCTAGTACGTTGCTACGACAAATCATGATGGCGCCTACAAAATATCAATTCTGACTTTAATAATAATAAAACTTATTCTAATTATGATAGTATAGTCTATAGAATCTAAAACCATGCTCTGATACCAACTTGGATTGACCCGCCCCGAATCTTTAGGACAAGTCTATCTAATCTCATCTAAACGAATTAATAACAATTTTAATGTCTAAGAATTATACCACAATTTCGCCAGAGTCTCCTATATAATTATGAAATTCCCAAACCTGCAATTTATAAAACTAATACTCCAAAAAATGATACAATATTCAATCAACCACCACAACCAACTTCCTAAATCAAATACCAGTATCCTTCAAACATATCATGTCAAGAATACAATATTTATCCTTAATCACAAATAAGTAATAGTTTATACAATTCAAAATATCCCAACAAAACATCTATGATTCCTAACACCATTACGGGGACATAATTTCAAATCTAATTATCGTTGCTGGGTCGACTGATGTACCTGCAAATCTCCTGTGAGGGGGGAGGAGAATATAATAAAAATGGAGTGAGTATAAAACTCTGTGAGCTCAGTGAGTGGATATTAATTTTTGAAAAACATAAATTTATTTAAAATGATTTAATCTTTCCCAAATCAATTTCATCAAAATATCATAAGAACTTACATAAACTTATTTAATTCAAATCATTCACTGAAATAACAATATCTCATAATTTTGCATAAAATCAATGAAATCATAACGCTTGTAATATCAAATATTGAATACCTAAAACTATCACCAAACAAGTACCCAGGGGAATAATCTCATCATATCCAGACCTCGACGGATGGGCAATCAGGGAACTATTATGCCCTGAAGCTACAACGGATAGATGAAAAAATGTCATCTCATATCTCATTTATCTCATCATATATCATCATATCTGTGCATGCATAATCTAGTCCCCAAATGACAATGTGCCCAAGCACATGGCCCAAAGCCTCTGTGTATACTCAGACGGGCCAATGATTTTGCAAACAACATTTTATACACATGTACGTAAACATATAATCACATTTGAAATCTCATTTCCTTTTTATTTAACATATCTCAAATCCACTCAATTCTATTATCATACATTTACTCAAAAACGATAACAAAATCATTAATCAAACTCATTCTTAATAATAATAAATATCAACACGTAAATGAAAATCCATTTTATAGAAAATTATAAAATCGAAGAATCAAATACTTATTATCAAAACATGTTGTATTGTATCGTAAAATTAGAATATACTATGAAAATATGTTTTGTATATTCCACTCACAGTGATCCAGACTCGGTTGCAACAACGTTCTCGTTCGCGGGTCCTCCGAATCAAGTAAATGACAAAATCATTTTCCGTAAACATGAAATACAACTAATTTCACACAATAAATCTCGGGACAAATATCTATCCGCATAAATTATTCTCGTATGCATAAAATTACTAAAATACCCCTATATGCCAAAATTACCAAAATGCCCCCGACGTCAATATTTACTAAATTCTCCACAAAATCCTAAATTACCAAGCTGCCCTCAATTCAGATCACAAAAATAACCAAAATGTCAGAAAATTACAAAATTACCCTCGAAGTGTAAAATTACCAAAATGCCCTTAACAACATAAATTATTGAATTACCCCCAAAATCTCAAATTACCTAATTGTCCTATTCTGAAATTACAAAATCATCCACTGATTTCAGAAATTACAAACTTCTTCGAAGTTTGTGAAATTACCGAATTGCCCCTGCCTGTCAATTTGATAGTTTTGACCACCTTGAATCCAATGGTGGTAGTCGTGAGTTCCCACGTGTGATGACGACGGCGGATCGAGCTTCCTAATCAGTGAGCTTTCCAGTGGTCGATCGGTGGAATTCCTACCGTTTCAAGAGGCGAGGTTGGTCGGAAAATGATAAGGGTGAGTTGAGGATCAAGGTCCAGGCGGTGGCATCACCCAAAACCGGCGGAGTTAACAACGATGAAAACGGGTTGAGCCGCGGGTTTTCTAAGCTTGATCGCCGGTGTTCTCGCCGTTTTAGCCTAAGCACTGCTTTCTCATTTTATAAATGCCAGCTAGACTTGTGGATCATTGATATAATTTAATATTAATTTGATTAGTTTGAAGGAATCAATACTAATTTAAACATACTTTTATTTACTCCCTCAATTAATTAATTAATTACTATTTAGCTTGGTTTGGACGAAATTCTCATGATGTTTTAATTTCCTTTAATTTATTAATTAATTGACTTTGTTTTTAAGTCTTAAGTCTGAGCATGCTTACAGAATTTGATTCCTTCAACAACTTAGAAGTGTTGGACATGAGTTACAACGAAATCGACAATCTTGTGGTTCCTCAAGGTAAACAATTAAAATATTATTCAATTGCATTAATTTAATTCATTTGGTTAGGGAAGGCCCAAAAGGTCAAATAAAAAAAGAAACAGAGAATTTATATTGTTTCAAAAATAGTATGTAATAAAGATTTGATTCCAGTTCTTTAATCTTTACAGGGATTGAAAAATAATGTTGATTTTTTCCCAAAGAATAAAATACAAATTGACTCCTAATTAAATTAATCATTTAGTTTGTTTATCTCTAAATTTAGACAATGAATTTTGATTTTCTTAAATCCTATTCTAAAATATATTAAAAAACAGGTTACAGAGGCTTGAGGAAGTTGAAAAGCTTGTATCTATGGGGAGTTGGAATTAGAGATGGAAGCAAGTTGTTACAATCAATAAGATCATTCCCATCCCTCAACACTCTTGACCTTGGGTCTAATAATTGTACAGAAATTGTGATAACTACTACTCAAGGTAAGTAAAAGGCACAGATGTGGCCAACTTTATAAATAAACTGTTAATTAATTAATTAATTAATTAATTTTTCGTATTATTAATAATGCTAAATCTGTTGCTCCTTCCTTCTAACTCTAAACAGTGTTACATAATTTCACCAACTTGGAATATTTGACATTGTCCGGTTCCTCTCTCCATATAAGCCTTCTGCAAAGCATTGCATCAATATTCCCTTCGTTAAAAAATCTATCGATTTTTGGTTGTGGAGTCAATGGTGTTGTACGTGGTCAAGGTAAAAGAAAAGTGTTGATTATGAACTCAATGTTGTCCTACGTGTTCAACATATTTATTTATTTATTTATTGTTTAATGTTTCTTCTAGGTTTTCTTCATTTCAAGAGGTTGGAATATTTGGACATGGGTTTTGCGCGCTTTGCATTTAACACCAATTTTCTTCATATCATTGGTGAATCGATGCCTTCTCTTAAGTACTTATCACTGTCAAATTCTAGCCTTAGCACTGACAGTAAGATTCTTTAACAGGGTTAATGAGATGCTCACACCCGCCCTTCTTAATCTATAATATTAATTTTCGATTAAATATATAATTACACAAACCAATCACTTATAAAAGAATGAATGTTGTGCATTTGTTAAATTTTATATTGTACTGATGAATGAATTAATAAATTTTCAGGCATCTATTCGTTGGTGCATCTGCAAGAGTTTCACATAGCACACAATAATTTAAGAGGTAGCTTGCCTTACTGAAAGCATCTCTGATTCTCCCCTTGTTCATTTGACATCCATTGAAGAGCTGAGACTTTCAAACAATCACTTTCGGATCCCAATTTCCTTGAACCACTTTTCAATCACTCAAGACTTAAGAGCTTACAGGCTGACAACAACGAAATAAAAGTTGAAATTACTGAATCACATTCTTTGACCCCAAAATTCCAATTAAATACTCTCTCATTGTCTTTCGGTTATGGAGACAGTGTCATATTCCCCAAATTCCTTTACCATCAACATGACCTGGTGAATGTTGATCTCTCACACATAAAGATGAATGGAGAATTTCCAAATTGGTTGTTGGAAAACAACACAAAACAAAATTGAGACAACTTTCTCGCGTCAATGATTCTCTTGCAGGACCTTTCCGATTGCCAATTCATTCACACAAGCAATTAAGACTGTTGGATGTCTCCAACAACAACTTCAAAGGCTGTATTCCACTAGAAATTGGAGATATTTTACCAAGTTTAAAAGTCTTCAACATTTCCATGAATGCTTTGGACAGTAGCATTCCCTCTTCGTTTGGTAATATGAACTTCCTCCAAATTTTGGACTTATCTAACAATCAATTGAGTGGTGAAATCCCTGAGCACTTGGCAATGGGTTGCTTCAACTTGCAGTTTCTTGCGTTATCAAACAACAGCCTAGAAGGTCATATGTTCTCAAGAAATTTTAACCTAACAAACTTAAGATGGTTACTATTAGAGGGCAATCACTTCGTAGGAGAAATCCCACAAAGTTTGTCTAAATGCTCCTCACTAGAAGGATTGTATCTTAATAATAACAGTTTCTCAGGTAAAATTCCACGATGGTTAGGTAATCTCACAGAGTTAACACATATTATAATGCCCGGGAATCATCTTGAAGGTCCTATTCTAGTGGAGTTTTGTCACCTTGATTCACTTAAGATTTTGGACATTTCAAACAACAACATATCTGGGAGTTTACCATCTTGTTTCCTTCCAGTCTCTATCAAACAAGTTCACTTGTCGAAAAATATGTTAGATGGAGAGCTAAAAGAAGGTACATTATTTAATTACTCTTCCCTTATGATATTAGATCTTAGCTATAACCGCTTGAATGGCAGCATTCCAAATTTGGTTGATGGGCTTTCTCAATTAAGCCACCTTATCTTGGCTCACAATAATCTTGAAGGTAAAGTGTCAGTTTAATTGTGTAGATTGAACCAACTACAGTTGTTAGATCTTTCTAATAATAATCTTCATGGTTTGATTCCTCCTTACTTTGATAACACCACACTTCATGAAAGTTACAGCAATGATTCTAGTCTTAAGCCATTGAAACATCTTTTCTTGTGAAAAACGTTTATATATATAGAGAAAAGAAAATCCTTGAAAATTTTGAATTCACAACAAAGAACATTGCCTACACTTACCAAGGAAGAGTGGTTAGCTACCTATCAGGACTTGATCTTTCTTGTAGCAAGCTAATCAGCCATATTCCTCCTCAAATTGGAAATTTGACCAGGATTCAAACATTAAATTTATCACACAATGACTTGATAGGAACAATCCCATCAACATTTTCAAACTTGAAGCATATTGAAAGTTTGGATCTCTCCTACAACCAATTGAATGAGAAAATCCCTCCTCAACTTGTGGAGTTAAATACATTGGCTGTTTTTAGTGTGGCATACAATAACTTATCAGGTAAGATCCCAGAATGGACTGCACAATTTGCAACCTTCAGCGAGAGTAGCTATGAGGGAAATCATTTTCTTTGTAGACTGGCATTGCCCATTTGTAGATCACCAGTAACTATGCTAGAGGCTCCAACTACCAATGAAGAAATGATAATTTAATTGATATGGACAATTTCTTTATTATTTTTACAACATCTTACATAATTGTGATATTTGAAATTATTTTTGTTGTATATGTGAATCCTTATTGGCGACGCAGATGGTTTTATCTTGTTGAAATATTCATAACTTCTTGTTCCTATTTTGTTATAGACAATCTTATTTCAACAAGATTTTATCATTGAAATTAATAAATAGTTTAACTAAGATCTTTTTAAGTACTAATCAGGTTTGCTTAAGATATATATATTTTTTTTTTGGAAATTGTAGTAGCATTGAGCATTATGTAGCTTCTAACTCCCAACCACTTTGTATTCATCTCTACACTTAAAAAGCTGAGCATCATGTTTTGTAAATCTGGATTTGAAGCAGGATGGTTCCAAACCCATATCCGTCCATTGTAATAGCTTCCCTATACCGTGCAGCATACTTAAATGAGATCACCATCTTTAATGTTAAAAAGTAGCCACTTTATACCATTCATTTAGAAACTATATTCGGAATAGTTTTACAATCATAAGAAACCCAGATGCAATTGCTAGCCTATTTTACTTTAAACAAGAACAATTATGGCGTTGTCATCATCTTCTTCACTTGCAGCATTAACACCAAATTCAGAGATAGACCCAGACATTTCGTGAAGAAAGGCCTACATCTAATAAAGTTGAAGCTTGATAAAAAATTCAGTGGAAGGTCATTGCCTCGCCACAACAAAGCTCACAACAACATCATTCTAGCAAAGATGAAGCAATATTCTCAAAGCTAAGGCTCTCAAATTCACCACACCAGAATTTCATATCTCCTCATCAATTTTAATAACTAAAGATAATTAGGATTTAACATTAGGTTTTTGTATATTAGTTTCATAATTTACAAGTTAATAAAGATAAAGATATGGCAATTAATACAAATTATGCTGGATGTTACTAAATATTTACAAGTCAATCCCACATATTTCATAATTTTATGACTGGAAAGTTTCATTAGTTTAAATTTTCAATACCTTCAAGTGGAAGATGAAGATGAACATTATGTAAGTGATTCAGATTATATCATACACTCCCCGAATGCAACTAGAAATTAGCAAGTTAATGCCCACAAATTTACTAACTTTATGATTGGAAAGTTTCACAAAGTGTGAAACTTGAGAAATTCTGAATTCAACCTCCACAAAGGTATTTTGATTGATTTGAGTTACTTTGTGATCAAGCTACAAGTATAGCTTTCAATTCAAGGAGAGTAAACTAAAACTGGGAAGAAATAGTGGTAAAAATTTGCTGCTAAACATGATATGCCATGTAGTTTTGTTTTGAGGAAACTCAGAAACATAGTTGTTATATACTACATATATTCTCCTCAACTTTGAGATGAATGCAAATATTAAAATCTGATAACAGATATTACTTGAAGCTTAGCAAGTTTTCATTAAGAGAAGCAATCAAACCACTTATCTTATAAATTGTCAAAGTTGTTCAGTTAACTAAAATGGCAATATAATACAATAAAAAGGACATATAGATACTTGGCAAGAGTTCATTGAGAAATATCACATTCAGATGATGAGTTTGTTTTGATATCTTACTAGCTGGGGCTTGCTCCTATCTTTCTACATAAGCCTATGGAAACAAACTAGCCCCGCCCTTGCATTCACCTTCTGACCATCCAATAGGAGCCACCTTGAGAAATTATAGCCAAAAAGGTAAATTCAAAGGAAGTTGACCATTCAAAGACTTGAGGTGAAATAATTGAAGCAAAACATGCTAATTCTTTTATTTGGAATGAGTGAATTAGTTTGTGATTACTGAAATAATTTCATTAGCCATGGAAGCATAACAAGATATGAATTCACATGAAATTTTAAAATGAAAATATAAGATTAGAGCTCCTTAGTTTGCTTTTAAGATTAGCAAGACAGTGTTTTATAGGTGAAAGTTGTCTGCATAAGGCATAAATTTGATTTTTAGCAATTCTAAAAGAGTTAAATCCTTTATAATCATCAAAATATTCAGATTCATTTCATCCCTTTGAACAGAGGATAAAGTAATTTCACTAGGATTTATTGTCAAAGCAGGCAAATGACAACCAACCTTTTTTTTAAAAAAAAAAAATCACCTATAAATAGTACACACATATAAAGTATCCACAAAATTACTTCATTCTACAAAGAATAATAAATTGAAAGCACAGCAAAGCTAAAAACTTATAAAAAGTATACGCATATAAAGTATTCGTAAAATTACTTCATTCTACGAAGGATTATGAATTGTTCTCTCACTTGTACTCCTCCTCTCTTCCATGAGGAATCTGTTTATCTTATAGAAATGGATTTAGTCAACAACGAAAACTATAATCCTTGAAATAAAATTTTTTAATGCAATTTTCTATCATTTTTCAAAATACAATTAAAAGCCAAGATCAGAATTAGGTTTCAGACAAAATAACCAAGCAAACATAAAAAAAATCACAGTTTAGAGGGGTAAACTGAGTGGTCTAGAATTGTGCTGACAGCCTTACTATATTCTGATTTGCACTTCAATGTAATAGGGAATACGACCGGAAAAGAGAAAACCAACCATCATTGCAGTTGTTATTTGTTAACTCATTTTAAGAACAAAATGCCATGAGCTTTGAATATCAAATAAGTATAAATACTAGTTCTAAATTCCGCATATAATAAGTTGTTAGAAGGATAAGTTAATTGCGGAAAATAAAAGTCTATATACTGTTGTTTGGACTAGTAAAGGAGAAAGTACCTGGCAAACCATGACATAATTATCAACTAATAGACTTAACTCCCCATCTACTTGAGCATCAAAAAGATGTATAACCTGCAAGATAATGGGATAAATAAAACTTAATATTAAAAAAAAATTAACAAAAGCAGCAACAGTAGCAGCAGCATTTGTTATAACAGCTATGATCATGACAAACAAGGATATACTAGAAACAAAATTTTATTTTACTAGGAAAACAATACGTTTCAGACAATATCCAGAACTACTAAGCTACCAACAATTATCATAGTCCCATATATGAGTTTTGTATGACTTAATGTAGCTGTTTAAATTATAGATGGAAATCTAATTCTCAAATTTTGACTATTCTCCACAAAGCATAGCTTATGCCACAAGAAGGCCATAGATAATTAGGGTTACAAGCGTCCGACATCTTTCAAGTGATGGATTTAATATGACAGTTTATGGTCAGTCAAGTTCCTCTGCTTAACAGGATAAGCTTTCTGGGCCAGATTTCTCATCAAATGCATAGATTGCCGTGATTTCACATTACTCACATCTATACAAATATAGTTTTTTGAGGTAAACTAAGTAAAGAGGATCATAACTCAACCATAATCATAAAAAGGACCAACCAACTTAAGAGAATCTTAAGAGGGATCAAATGTTGAGCTATCAGCCTTGTATCCATAAGCAATATCAAGACTTCATATCACCTACTACATTGTGAGTGGCCAGACAGCTTTGCAGTAGTTTGACTTTCATTGGAATGTATCTCGGTAATGACTAACTCAGCTTTGATGTTGTTAGAATATTGATAGCAAAGACGAATGATACTTCAATCAGCTAATGCATTCTATCTAGAATTGAGGCATCCGACCCGTATCTCTTTTGTAATTCATTAGTGTTTGCCAAATCTCATGCTTAAAAGCCTTGTTCTCCTACAAGAAGCTCCCAGAGAATGACTTCCTCAGCACCACATTTTGACAATTTCTAGTGCAATTTATTGGGGGGAAAGAATTTCCAAGGTGCTAACTAATAAATTTTAAAAGATTGTTACGGTGCTGTCCTACAATCACATAACAATTTATCTAGGGTGAAAGGATACAGATGTACATCTTCCACTTTCAAGATTAATCACTGCTTCCATAGACGTTGTGCGATAATGCAAATACTTGAACAGATGGTAGTGATAGTAGAAAAGAACTTATTGTTCCAAAATTAAAATAAGAATGCAATGTGTTAAGCAAAAGACAACGCAACATCAGATTAATTGATAAGTTTCCAATTCAGCAAATTAACGAAACTTTCATGTAAAATAAAGCAAATTTCTTTTGAAAAAAATAAAATGAAATAAATCTTCAAAGACAGCACCCCATTTTGTTTATATCTCTTTTATGTTATTTCTTAAGATATCTTAGTAGGAGTGCAATATGGGGACTTTCAACTATGCAAGAGAGCAAAAGCCTTACTTTCACTATAAAGTAGTCATCATTCTTATTAATATTCGTTTGTAAATCAGCTCCATTTGAATCAATAGTTTGACCGACACATGGGGCACTCACATCTATCTTCAAAGTCAAATGTTGTGAGGACTCATCTGATTGCTCCTGTAGGATCATCTAATTCGAATAGCAAGGGTTGGAAAAGCATACAAAGTCACAATTATTCTTTTGAGAGAGACAAAAATGATAAATGCAATATTATCAGCAGTCAACAAGAAGAGTGCTCGAAGAGACAGAAAGATGCAGACAATCAAGTTTGGATGCATAGTCCCAAACCTCGGTATACAGCTTAATTCTCTAAAATAGCAATCACGTGTTGATGATATGTTTTCTCAGCATCCACCTGCAAAGGCCCAAGACCAAGAAAGTAGCAATAAAACCACTAACCAATGGAAAAGGTTAAGAAAGAAATGCACTTGACAGAAACCTTGACAAGAAGAACAATTTAAGACACAACAAACCCCAGTCATGAACGAATACTAGGAACGCTCAGCAACTATAATATCAGTCTGTACTTTCAATTTAAGAAGAGTTGATTTCACGTCCATTGGTTGTAGATATTGAGAGTTTACATGCTTTTACTATTGTTGTATTATTTAGAATAGCATATGTTATTGTAACATTTCAAAATAGTGTTGAATTAATTCAATACTGTCAGAAAGATAGGCGTTCATAAGTAAAAGAAAGTTTCTCGAACCAAAGTGCATGTCCTTGTATTGATCAAGGGATGTAAATATATTAGAATTGCAGGATGAATTTTAATCACTTGATTAACTAACATTTGCCCCTGATTTATTTGGGTTGGAGTAAAAAGTTAGAGAATTGATCAAATTCTTCAACTAATACAAGCTTAGCACACAGAACTAAGTAAGCAACTATTTAACTCAAACAACAGCTAAACCTGCTATTAAAATTCAAATAAAATCATTAATAGAATGACGACAGGTCATCTTGCATCAAAAATTAAGTTTAATTTGTGAATTTTTTTTTTCTATAGACATGTTAGTTCATGCTATTGAAATGTTAAAAGCACTAAAAAATTATTCAATAAGTTAAAATTATGCAAACACTAGAATAAAGGACATACTAAAATGTTTCTTATTACAATTTTAATATTTCCTCTGTTTTAGTATTTGCTTAATTTTAATTTATTGAAAAGTTATCGATCAACTTTGGGTGTGAGGGTTTTAGCTTCCACAAGACTTGATTGAATATGCATAAGGAGTGTTAAAGGATGATGCATCCAACGAAAGACAGACTATGTGTACTCTTTTAATTAGGCCAAAGTAGGAACTCAAACAAATGACACTTGGACCAACATGCAAGCATGAACGAGTAAAAGGACAAGTGCTACTTTGGCTTACTTAAAAAGCAACATGTGACTCATCTTTTGTTGGACATGCATGATATGATCACAAGACAACAGAAATCATTATGATTGTATAACAAGTTGGCAATAGCACGAAGATAAGAGGCAGAATGCCAACACATGCATAGGCGCACACAAGAAAATATTAACTTATATACCATAGCAAAAAGTCTTTGATATGTCATCTGCTGCTGCTGTGTTTCAACTGACAACATTGCAGCACTTGCTTCTCTGCCAAGTGCCAGCACTGTACCTTTAAGCTCAGTCAATCTTGCTTCAGTATTTCAAAGCTTCTCGCACTCTCTGCTGATATATCAGATTCCCTGATATTTGATTGGCGCCTCAATACTTCAGCTGCCTGGTGAAAATATTCAATATGAATCAAACTTAATTCTCACCTAAATTCATCCATCTACATGTTTCCTCAAAGCTTACCTGGGCTTCAACTTCATGTCAGAGTTTGTCATAACGGTGAGTCAGGTGCCGAGCATCTTCCAAAGGGGCTCCATTGATTAATGTCCGTAGTGGCTCGGATACCTACATGTCCAAAAACCTGTAACATAATTAGAAAAAAGAAAAGAAAGACTAAAGCCATAATTAAAAAGTTCCTCCAGTATAATCATGGAATTTGGACCTATATACATACATACATACATACATACATATATATATATATATATATATATATATACATATATATATCCCGGGGCTATAGCTCTCAAAACTCTGTCTTTATTCACTTCCTTTATTTTCGTCTCAATTAACACAACAAAAGAAAGCTTGTGCTCTAGAATCAATTTCCCTACTTCATTTTGCTTCATTGGGTCGTTAAGACCCCCAATATTCCACACACCAAGAAAGATGGGGACGACGTCTCTGTCGTTGATGTTCGTCAAGCAGGCCACGGGATTGGCCAGAGTCTTCTTCGGCTATATATATATATATATAAGTATATTTTATGCAATTTTGGGTCTTAGGATGACTGGTACTAGGTTAGGATTCTTCCTTCTGTATTTATGGTTAAAAACGGAAATAAACCTATGCAAGTATTTCAATTAGGGCTGTAAGGCTTCCAAATGCATCCTTCATTCAAATGGATTTGATTTTAGTGCAGATGGAAGCGTCTTTATCCAAAATGCTTGGAGTCCATTGAGAAATCAAGGCCAGTAACTTGTCCCAGGCATACATTTGCTAGTTATGTTGAAAGAGACAAGGTTTCTTCAACATTTGACCCAACAAAATTATTAAGTCATGGATGTCACTAGCAATGTTAAAACATTAAATATTTGAGAGTTGTTACTTTTAAATGGATTCTTTTGTTCAATATCATAGAATTAAGTTTCCTTATGAGAAGATAATAGTTTTGGTAGTAATTTTACATATAATTTTCTAAATTTGGATCATTTTCTAGTTAGGGATGAACTAATAACCTAATCACCAAGAATCCCAAGCAAAGCTTCCCTCTCATTTTCCATCAAATCATGCGAAGTGCCAAATTGAAGAGCAGCTCTTGCAACACAAGAATTGTCACTTTGGTTCTCTGCTCCATATTTGCAACAATCTTCGGCCAACTTTCTCGCTACAATATTTGAATACAAAAATATTATACACAAAAACTAGTCAAGAAATAAAAAGAATCAAATATCATAATTAAAGCAAGAGCAAACAACCTGTTTGCATTTGTTTCAAGCTTACTGCAACAAGCCCTTCAACGCCACGGACAATATTCCCCTGAAAATGCTGTGCTACATAACATATATTCCAAATTATTGCTCAGGTAAACCATAAAAACCATCATGATCGTTCAACATACATTAAGCTCCGATTGGTAAATACCTGTAACTTCAGTCTAGAAAATACAGTTGTTTGTGCCATATTCAACAAAATTATTATTTAAAAATCATATTTAATTACCAAAAGCTACAATAAATCAATACCAAAACAGAGAGGATAGTACCTTAGCTGCCCTGGTGGAATTGTACAAATTTTGAAGTTGTTGGTGACACTCAAGTTCAGCTTCATCAACCGCAACACTTTCATTACCAAGATGCAGCAAATGCTTCAATATTGCCTGTACAAATCATCAAAAAATTAATAAAAAAATGAAATTGAGAAATTGCAGTAACTGAAGGTTTAAATAATTTTTAAAGAAGAAGAAGCAAACTTGCTGCTGCTTGGCAGGTTCTCGCAGCTTGATTGCCTATTTCTTGATAGCTTCCATACTGTTTCTTTCAAAAGGCAACGACGGCTCAACTCTGACAGCTCATGTAATTTTTTAAAAAAAAGTGCGATCGAGAAAAATAAAAAGGAATGAATAATTTTTGACAAAAAGCGAAAATCAAGGAAAGCCAGCTCTTTCCAGAAAATAAAAAAAAAGAAAAAGAAAAAAGAAAATTATAGGTTTGAAAGGAGAAGATGATAGTGGTGTGGCCGCCAGCTACTTGGATTGTATTGTTATTCTTATTCATAAGAATAAGAATAACAATAAAAATAGATAACAATTCCCCTGGCTCTCTTCTCCTCACTATTTTTAGGATTGGCATTTGGAGAATTATTATTCTTACGGTATTAATAACCAATTTTATGTATTTTAATTCTTGAGTAATTGATTAAATTTTTTTAGCTTGAAAAGAAAATTTGATAAAAAATTTAAATAGAGGAATTAGACAATGATGATATATTCATAATTTTATTAATAATATAGGGATAAATTAGATAATGAATAATTATTTTTTAATGTGCTAGAAGGGTATAACGGTAATTACATGCTAAAATTATAATTTCTGTTAAAAAAAACTATTTCGGTTAATAGATGAGGCATGAATGTCTTTATTTTTAATATTAAAAAGTTTTGTATCCGTTATCTAAACGTTGGAGGTGTCTATGTCTTTTTCTTAGAAAATTATAAGTGTGAACAGAGCGTGTTAGACTTTTGTTGACCAAATTCGAAAATCAAATGGCACAACCCATAAGCTTTTGAAAAGAATAACTTACCAGAAAGCTCCATTTTCTTTTTGTTGGCTACAGTAGAAGGAAGTTGTTTTATTCTTCTTATACTTTACGCTTGCATCAGCTTAAATCACTTCTTAAACACCTGCTTTAACTGCACCGCTTCATACTGCTCCATATATGGAACGGTTATGCGGTTGTAGTCCACGGCTGAGGCCACGTGTTTGTTTGACGTGGTAGTTACATTACGACGTTACGAGTTTGTTAAACATTCGGTGATAAGAGTATTATCAATTATTTCAAAGGTAAAAATAAGATAACCAAAGTTGGTTGGTGTGAGTGGTTGGACACTCTCACTCCTTAAGAGAGATTAGGGGTTCAAGTCTCGTTCTCGTATGGAGTCACCACTTTGGCCAGTACTTCACCCCTTACGGGCCGACCCAGTACGAGTGGGGATTAGTCTGGATCGTGGTACGGACTTAAAGGTGTCTCCCACAGTTGGAGCCCATTCAGGACCACCTCGTGGTTCAAACAAAAAAAAAAGGTACAAATAAGATTGGTTACAACAAACTCACTAGTTTTATAAAATTTGAGTAAGATGGAATAAAATAAAAAAGACTTTTATTTTTAGTGGTTGAATATATCTTGTATTCTCCTTTTGGGCATTGTTGTAATTGTTTGGGCGATATACTTCGATAAGACCAGCCATACCTTGGACGAGGAGTTAGTCTCCTTACAATGGAGCAAATGAGCAGAAGTCTGGTAGCAGTTTTCCACGGGCAGGAATATAATACTCGTTCACGAAGACACCCTCCTCGAGACCACAGCACGAGTTGCCCTCTTACTAGGAACAGAAAACCATTCTTGCTAGAGGTTGAAGTAGGTAGATCCGGTCCATGATGGTTGACGAAACGAGCACTTCTATCCGAGAATCTAGGCACGAAACCCACTCAGCCACAACCACGACATTCAAGCATCCACTTCCGTGAGCTGGGGAAAGTGATGGGCATGGATCATGGAGGATCGGGTTCACACGAAGGCTATAAAAAGGTAATCCACGAAGGTAAAGGGGTTAGACATTTTCACATTAGAATTTAAGAAAGAGTATCTTCATTGAGAAAGTGGAGAAAAACTCAGAGGCATTTTTTATTGTCTAAAAGATTAAAGAACAGCCACAAGATTGGTGGCTGGGTTTTCCACAAAAGTGAACTGACATCTCTAACCAGTTTTTGTGTGCGCAGGAGTCTGCTAAGGTAGAAGGCATACAAGGCATTGTTCTGCTCAGTTAGAAGGGCTACGAGGAGAACCTGTTGTTGGTCGTGAATTTGAGAGTTGAGGAGGGATCTTGGTAGAGAACGAGCAGACACTAGAATCTCGCATCAACATTTTGGCGCTGTCTATGGGGAGCTGAGCAAAAAGCTTCTGTTGATAAAGAGAAGAAGAGGAAAAGAAGTGAGGTGACAATGGGTGTAGGCGGAGCTAGTGCATAGGGATGTGACTTGAGGCTGAACGAGTCCGTGACATTGAGAGAGATATCCAATGAGGCACGGGAAAAAGCAATGTATGAGCGGATAGAATAGATGGATAAACAGATGGAGACCCTGACAACCATCTTACACGAGTTGAGAAATGAGCAAAGGGGAGTCCAAGAGGAGGGGGTGAGAAGTGCTGGAATGACACCATGGCACGTTGACAGAAGGAACAACGATAACATGATGAGAGGTCGGACCACCAGAAGATTTGGTGGTGAGGTGGGTAACTCATCTCTACGGGGAGAAAGCCATGGATGAGGAGACCAATCCCTGGGGAGGCATGTCTTTGATAACGATGACGGAGTGGTGAACGGAGAGGAAAGAGAACTCCGGCAACACATGCATGATGTCGAGCAAGAACGAGATCAGGTTGCAGCACATGACCCTGGTCGTATCGTATAGCTAGAAGAAGAAGTGCGCAGATTAGCGCAAATAATAGATGACATGCAAGGACGGAGCAGAGCATCTGGTTGGAGGATAATGCTGGATAGAGAATCCCCCCTCTCGGCAGAAATTATGAATGCAGTCATTCCGAGGGATTTTTGCCTCCCAGACCTCAGGTACTCGGGGCGAACCAATCTGTTGGTGTACATAGAGCGCTTCAACAATATAACTGGGGTGCAAAGATTATCTCAAGCTCAAAGGTACAGGGTGTTCCCGCTGTCTCTAGAGGGACGAGTACGTGAGTGGTACCGGAAGCTTCCTCGAGGGAGCATTAAATCCTTCAAGCAGATGTGCCAGGAATTTACAGAGCAATTTTTTGGGTAAATGGCGCCTGAAGATGATATGATGGAGCTGATGAGCATGAAGCAAGAAGAGGAGGAAACCCTTCAGGAGTTCATCAAAAGGTTACATCGCGTTGTCCTCACTTTGGGGGCCTTCAACCATCCCCAGGCATTGAAAGGACTGAAAGATGGGGTGAAGATATGACACATGTGGTACAATCTAAGGAGTCCAGCCATTCAGTCTTACTCTGCTGCTTACGAGTAGGCCAAGAGAAACATAGAGATCGAGGAAGAAAAGATACCTAAGATCAAGACAGACTAGTTGGAATGGTTGAGGAGGAAAGAGAAGAGAGCCCTACTAGGAAATGGGCCTATTAAGAGGAAGGACCACCATACCTCAGGCAGTGGTGCAAGAGGCCAAGTCACCTCTTACCAGCCTCATCAGAGGCCACCCCAATATCAGCGCAACATGATGCAACCTCCTTGTTCACCAACCAGAGATTCCTGGAGAAGACATGACCAAGCATATAATCATCCTCATCCATACCTACACGGTCGTAGAGGAAGCAAACCAGAAGCACCGCTGCCCCCTCCAGTTCAGAACGACACGCACAGGGAAAGGGCGGTGCACATGATCGACCAGAGTCAAGACTATGGGCGGTATACTTTCTTAAAGATGCCCTTTAACGAGGTGCATGAGGCCATAAAGGAACGGGGATATAGAACGACACGCACAGGGAAAGGGCGGTGCACATGATCGACCAGAGTCAAGACTATGGGCGGTATACTTCCTTAAAGATGCCCTTTAACGAGGTGCATGAGGCCATAAAGGAACGGGGATTACTGTAGGTGGAGAAGCTATAAATGGCGAGGTGGAGAAGCTCTTGAAGGCAGGGTTCATTCGGGAAGTTAACTACCCTGAATGGATATCGAATGTGGTTTTAGTAAAAAAAGCTAATGGTAAATATAGGATGTGTGTAGATTTCACTGACCTCAATAAGGCATGCCCGAAAGATAGTTTTCCTCTACCCAAGATCGACCAGCTGGTTGACTCAACAGCCGGGCATAGCCTGCTTAGCTTCATAGATGCATTTTCGGGATACAACCAGATCCTAATGCTCGAGCAGGATGAGGAGAGCACGACATTTATTACTAACCAGGGTTTGTTCTATTACAGGGTAATGTTGTTTGGTCTTTAAAATGCGAGTGCCACATAACAGAGGTTGGTGAAAAAAATCTTTAAGCTGTTGATTGGGAGAACAATGGAGGTGTATGTGGACGACATGATAACCAAATCAAAAAACCCGAACGAACATGTCGAGCACCTCGAGGAGACATTTGGGCTTTTGAGGAAGTACACGATGAAGCTCAACCCGGAGAAGTGTGCCTTTGGGGTCGAGTCGGGCAAATTCTTTGGATTCATGGTGAGTCATCGGGGGATCGAGGCGAATCTCAAGAAGATCCAAGCAATCGTTCAGATGAGATCTCCTCGTAACCTGAAGGAGATACAAAGCCTTACGGGGAGGTTGGCGGCACTGAGTTAGTTCATATCCAAGGCGACAGATAAGTGCCAGACATTTTTTTCAAGTGATAAGGAGAGGAATGAAAACAAAATGGACCATTGAATGAGAAGAAGCCTTCCAGAATTTGAAGCAATATTTGCAGCGAGCACTTTTGTTGTCCACACTGCAGGATGGGGACATGTTGTTCCTATATATGGTGGTATCGGATCATGCCACGAGCTCTGTTCTAGTGAGAGAGGAATAAGGGGTTCAGTATCCGATATATTACACAAACAAGGCCCTACTCGATGCTGAGACTAGATACCCACTGTTGGAGAAATGGGCACTTGCTCTTGTGGTTGCTGTCGAAAGCTGATACCATACTTTCAAGCATTCCCTATCTCGGTAACAACAAACCAACCGTTGCGACAGACTCTACACAAGCCAGATGCTTCTGGTCGGCTAGTGAAATGGGGCATAGAGCTGAGCGAGTTCGATATAAGTTATAAACCCCGAGCAGCAATAAAGGCCCAGGCAATGGCAGATTTCGTGGCAGAATTCGCAGAGCCCGAAGTAGGTTTCGACCAGCTGGATGCTGCTACAGTCAACAAAGAGGATCGGGGTCTGGTAGGTGTCGGTGGATGGATCCTCAGGGGAACAGGGGTCTGGAGCAGAGATTGTTTTGGAAGGCCCAAAAGGGGAAGAGATCTCTTATGTTGTAAGGTTGGAGTTCATGGCCACAAACAACCAGGCAAAATACGAAGCTCTAATAACAGGCTTGGAATTGGCTAAGGCAATGAAAGCGGATAGGGTGAAAATCCAAACTAATTCCCAAGTGGTTGCTAATCATTTCAGTAAAAGGTTTCAGCCGAGAGATGAGAAGATGGAACAGTACCTGTAGAAAATCAAGCAGATGATTGAGAAGTTTGAGGCAGTTGAGATGATACAAATCCCAAGGGAGGATAATAGTCGAGCGAACGTTCTGGCCAGAATGACAGCTGTAGCAGATCCAAAAATGCCTAAGTCGACCTCTTTGGAGTTGAAGTACAGCACTAGTATCGAGCAGAATTTGGAGGTGCTGCGGATAGAACAAAAATGCCTATGGATAAACCCGACAATCTCGTACATCAGGGATGGGGTATTACCACTAAATAAGTTACGAGCTTGGAAGATTAGAGCTCAAGCATCGAGGTACACAATGATTGATGGGGTATTATATCGGCAGGGGTATACTCTACCGTTCCTTCGATGTTTGGATGAGGACGACGTAGATTACGTACTGAGAGAAGTACATGAAGGAGTTTGCAGAAACCATTCTGGCGCGAGATCCCTTGCCCACAAGGCTCTTAGGCAGGGATATTTCTGGCCGACGATGCACCAGGATGCACAGGAGAAAACCAAGAGTTGGATGAGTTGCCAGCGTTTTGTAAATTTCCCTACCCAGCCACTAGAAAAGCTCACTTCTATGGCCTCGCCATGGCCATTTGCTTAATGGGGAATCGATCTAATTGGACCGTTGTCAAAGGGATGAGGGGCAGCAACACATGCAATAGTAACGATAGATTATTTCACGAAGTGGATATAAGTAGAAGCCCTCGGCAGGAGCACAGAGAAAAAGACGACTGATTTCGTATGGAGAAACCTAGTCTGCCGGTACGAGATCCCTTATGCCTTGATAGCAGACAATGACAGGCAATTTGACAACCATAACTTTAGGGACTTCTGCCAAAACCTCGGGATAGAGCTGAAGTTTTGCCCGCTTGCTCACCCTCAGTCTAACGAACAAGTAGAAGCAGCCAACAAGGTAATCAAAAGGCTTTTGAAAACCAGGCTAGGAGCAAAGAAGGGAGCATGGGTTGATGAGCTACCAGGTGTGTTATGGGCATACAGGACAACCCATAAAACAGCAACCGGCAAAACTCTGTTCACTTTGGCATTCAAACATGAAGTTGTTGTACCTGTGGAGATAGGGGCGACCACGCACCGTATTGATCACTTCGATGAGTAGGAAAACAACGACCAGATGTGCTTGAATCTGGATATGCTGACCGAGAAGAAGGAACAAGCATCAAAGCGATCAGCCGCCTACCAGCAGAGGGTTGCTCGTTATTACAACCAGAAGGTGCGGATATGACAATTCAACGTCGGCGATTGGGTACTTCGGAGGGTGAACCAGAGCACGAAAGACTCAACACAAGGAGTACTCGGCCCTAACTGGGAAGGGCCATATAGAGTCAAGTAGGTGGCTAGACACGGAGCCTATAAGCTCGTTCGCGCAGACGTCCACGAGGTGAAACGACCTTGGAACGCAGCGCATATCAGGAAATACTTCCAGTAAGACCCAATTATGCTTTAGAATTATTTCGATTCGTACTTGTTATTGTTTGTTTTATGCTTAGTCAATTGCATGTAAGCTGAATTCAGTAATTAATGAAAAATGGTGGAATTTCATTCAATAGTCATATTACACAAGCAAAAATCTTCTAAGGCTCGCAAAGGCTCCAAAGTCTCAAAGCCTACTTTATGGTGAGACAGAAAGCCAAGCATGCCAGGATCTGCTCGACCAAGCGAAGGCGAGCAGACCACAAAAGTTCTAAAAATCTTCAAAGGCACGTAAAGGCTCCAAAGTCTTAAAACCTGTTTTATGGCGAGTCAAGAAGCCAAGCATGCCAGGATCTACTCGACCAAGCAAAGGCGACCAGACCCTCAAATGTTATAAAAAGTTTCTAAGGCATGCAAAGGCCCCATCAAGTCTCAAAGTCTGTTTTATGGCGAGACCAGAAGACAAGCATGCCAGGATCTGCTCAACCACGCGAAGGCGAGCAGACCCTCAAATGTTATAAAAAGTTTCTAAGGCATGCAAAGGCCCCATCAAGTCTCAAAGCCTGTTTATGTCGAGACCGGAAGCCAAGCATGCCAAGATCTGCTCGACCAAGCGAAGGCCAGAGACTCCTACTCTATCAACTTCAGATTCTCGAGGTTGAGAACTCCCGCTTTCTTCTCGGCAGCGTCAGCTTTTTTTTTGGCCAACTGAACATCTTCTCTCATCTTTCGATCATAGCGGCTGACCTTTCCCTTATAGTAAGTGGCCATGCAGCCGAGATGAAAAGCACTAAACTGTATACCCCCCACCAGCTCGCCGAGAGTGCTGCCGTCGAAGTCTTCCAAGTTCTTTTTGCTCACGAGCCTGGTAAACTCACTGATGTAGGGGACTAGATGCTCTGCTCGATTATCGGGCAAACGAGATTTTGACCGTGCTGGTGGTGGAGGAGAAGTGGGATCAGTGGTTGTTCTACTAGTTTCGCTAGCCTTAAGAGGAGGAGGTGGCAGAGTCCTTAGGGGGGGACCTACTCCGCGATGTTCACCCGTTTCCCAGGGGGAGCATCCTTATTGTGGTCTCGCTTAGCAGCATGGGGTCGAGGACGTTTCCGATTCAAAGCCCCGATCAGAGCATCCTCCATCGTGAGACCAGTGGGTACTAGGCGAGATTCAAAGAAGTTGTAAGTAGATAGCAACTCTCTGCTCGAGCAGGAATTGGCTAACACAGCCTCGACCAGCTTGAGCGGGTTAGGTTCATGCTTGTAGTGGACACCCCAAGAACCTGCAGTTCGAACAAAAATCGGGTTAGAGATAAAACAACAATTAGAACAACTAGGGGTACAAGACATCTAAAGCGAGTAAGCAACCTGGGACCACAAAACGGGAGGGGACGCGATAGTTCTTCCCATCAATCTGTGCAACTTGACCCCTGGGACCCCCAGTAAAAAAGAATTTTTTTCTTCCAATTCCCATCACCACTACCTGTTGGAAGATCAATTATGGGTTTCCTGGTCTTAGTACTCAACATGAAGTAGTACCAGCCGGCGTCTTTGGGTCTGCTCTTTAGCTAGTACAGGTGTTTGACTTCATCAACTGTGGGCTCACACTAGTAGCATTTGTCCCACAAAATGAACAGATCAGAAAGTACCCTCCACCCGTTAGGGTTAAGTTGACCAAGAGCTAAGTTTAACCCACTAAGCATCTGGACGAAATAGGGCTGTATGAGGAGCCTCATCCCCAAACTTAAAGCTTTCCAGAGATAGAGTAACATATCCCCAGGGAGGACGGCTGGGAGTATCATTTTTTCCTGAAATTCTAAGGGGTATACCATCAGGAATGTCATACCTTGTTCGGAGTTCAACGAGGTCGTCTACTGTGGTCGTGCAGGTCATGAAGTCAATAGCACAATGCTTCGATAAAGCCCTAACTCCTACTTTGCTTTTTACAGCTGGTCGCGATATTTTTGGTGAGGAAATTTCACCAGAATCTTCACCCGGGTCCTCACTCAGGGTATCTTCCGAACCAGAAGATCCCTCATCGCCACTATTGCTGGGTGAGGAGGTTATTTGAGGAGATATTCTCCTAGCACTAGTCTCAACACTAGATCTAGTCGGTTCTAAAAGGATCTCAGGGTCAAAGGCAGGATCAGGGAGTAGACTAGGCAAGAATTCTAACTCGTCGTTATCAACCTGAATTACCTTCTCTTTGCCTTTTGACATTCCCTAAACTATGACTAGAGCAATACCACCAAACACTACCCAAACAAAAAAGAGGAAAAAGAAATTTTCTACAACTATCCAAGACTGAAGAAATATAAATAATACCTGCAGTTGTAGCCCGGCCGAATAAAGACAAAGAAGGTAGCTTTTACGTCGAGGGAGAGAAATAACTCAGTCACCAGAGAGGAAGAAGAAGGCTAAGAGACGAGTTTCCCTTTTGAGGTTTTGGGTTCTTAATGAGGAAAAAATTATTGGTTTATCAGCATTTAACGGCACGAATTCCAAGGGTTTTATAACCATCGGTTTGAAATTCAAATGGAGGGACAGATCACTGCCACATCACCTCGCTCGCAATTAAATGCAATACGACTCTTCAAAGCCATTTTCTATCTTGCGCAAGCCAAAACTATTGAGTTTCTACTATTGGTCCACTACATTACCCAACACCAGAAACTAAGGGACCGGTGTTTGGGCAATATACTTCAACAAGACCAGCTATGCCCTGGACGAGGATCCAGCCTCCTTACAATGAAGCAAATGAGTATAAGTCTGATAGCAGGTTTCCACGGGCAAGAATATTCTGCTCGTTCACGAAGACACCCTCCTTGGGACCACAGTACGAGCTGCCCTCCTACTAGGAGCAGAAAGCCATTCCTGCTAGAGGTTGAAGTGGGTAGACCCGGTCCATGACGGTTGACGAAACGTGCACTCCTATCCAAGAATCTAGGCATGAAACCCACTCAGCCACAACCACGATATTCAAGCATCCACTTCCGTGAGCTGGGGAAAGTGATGGGCATGGATCATGGAGGATCGGGTTCACAGGAATGTTATAAAAAGGTAATCAACGAAGGTAAAGGGGTTAGACATTTTCACATTAGAATTTAAGAAAGAGTATCTTCATTGAAAAAGGGGAGAAAAACTCAAAGGCATTTTTTATTGTCTAAAAGATTAAAGAACAGCCACGAGATTAGTGGTTGGGTTTTCCATAAAAGTGAACCGGCATTTCTAACTTGAACGTTGGAAGGTTTACGTCGAGAAAACTCCTGGTGTGCTCTGACCAGTTTCTGTGTGCGCAGAAGTTTGCTGAGGTAGAAGTCATATAAGGCATTGTTCTGCTCAGTTAGAAGGGCTACGAGGAGAACTTGATGTTGGTTGTGAATTTGAGAGTTAAAGAGGGATCATGGTAGAGAACGAGCAGACACCAGAATCTCGCATCAATAGTAATTGTTCCTTAAATGTCAGTCACACCCACATACCATAGACACAAGAAATGAAATCTAAGATTACTTGTTTAGTTAAGAATCACTCGTGAAAAAAATTTTCCGTTTTGATTTGAGGATCCACGTTTTGAACTACCAACTAATGTTCATCAAGAAAAGAGTATGGCCTAAGAGTAGAAAAATTAATTTTGGAGAAATTATTTTAGTTAATAGAAGAATTTCTCAATGAACGATTAAAATTATAAATAAAAATGTCATACACACCCAAGTATCATCGATACAATTGACTTTGAGGATCCATGTCTTGAAATGTTCATCAAGAATAGAGTATGGCTAGCGAGCATAATTTTTTTTTATTTTGGCTTGGAACGAAAAGAAATTAAATTGAAGGAGAATCTGCTACTTTCTCATTAAGAAAGGCACATGAGGCATACCATGGTACCATACAATACAAAAAGTCTTCGTTCCCGGGCTTTTCAAACTTTGAAGGAGCAACAGTCCCCAATTCCCCCTTGAAACTTCTAATTATGATATTATTCATTGCTTGATGCAATCAAAGTAGTGACAAAGTTAGGAAAAATATGACTCCCAAGTAATTACTAGGCAGGGCTCTAAAGAGCAACATTGTCCTAGGCATTACATGCATACACAGTGTGGTACATAGAGCACGTTGAATTTCACACTATAATACAAATCCAAAAAGACAAGTAATAACTCAACTGATATAAAGACAAAAAGAAGATAAAATGATATAGAATTGTTCTTGGGTGTTGATTTCAGAAATAAAATACATTCTGAGAGATGCTGTTCTACTATTGCAAGCCTCCAGATATGGATAGTTTTCATAACACTTTTAAATCATCTTATGTAATTATAATGTTGGGAAGCATTAGTGATCTATATGTGAACTATTATTGGCGCCATTTTGTTGTAAACAATCTTATTCAATTAACATATAATTTAAAATCATTATGTAAATCAGTCTATTACTTTTCACGATATTTAACTGAGTTAAAACTAAGTGCACCCAATAAATCTCTTTTCCTTTAAAAAACTGTTACGCTTTGATTTTGGTGCTTAATATTTACGGAACTTCGGTACAGGGAATTTGAAATCAAACTAGTAACTACAGATTATCTAATTGCAAGTTTCTGTCAATAGCTGCTGATTTGTAGTGATTATCTAATTGACTGAGGTGAGAACAATTTTTTTTTAATTTTCAATTAAATTCTCCTTTTTAATTTGTTTCTAGTTAAATTATTAATTACTTAAACTCTATTTTAAGTCTTTAATTTTATGTGTTTATGCATAATTGGATTCTTGAGTGTGTTGGACACGACCCACAATGACATTGACAGTAAACAAATATTACAACGCGTTGAGTGTTGACTCCGATAGCTGCCGTACAAGTCTACAACTTTACAAACAATAATTGACTACACATTTGATTCTCGGGACCCTTCAATGAATTTCTAGCCCCGTTGACTCCACCGACAAAAGTTTTGGAAAATAAAAAAAAATTCATAGAATTCCACCAAATGCAAAATGCGTGGAATTTAATTTTCGGCTGTGTGGACCAAAACATAATTTAATGAAAAAAAAAGATATGATTTCTAAAATGTGTGGAAGGTGATCCATATTTTACTGAAACTTGTTAAATTTTTCAAGGATTTAGAATATTTGGTCATAAATTACGCTCATGTTAATTTTTCCGCTATTGACTATCATATTCTAGACTCAATGGTACCTTTCTTGATGAAGGGTACTTAGTCTCTCTTCTCCTCTTATAAAAATTATATTAATTGATTTCTTATTATAATAAATAGTCTTTAAGAACGTATAGATTTATTGTTTTCGTGACCAAATTATGCCTGCCTAAGGTTGCGACTATTAATAAAATTAATATTTAATGTTTATGTTAAAAGATATAAGATTTTATGCATTCATTAATTGTTATTAGCTAAAGGATGAATTATTTTTTCAACCCAATCAGTTGATGCATCTGCAAGAGTTTTTTCTTTTATTGACCATAATTATATTCTGGGTACAATAAATTATCTTTGGTGCTTGGAAAATATGACTTTTTACTTCAAGTTTGATGTGTCTCTTTCCATAAGCTTACTGGAAATATATCGTCATCTACTGTCATTTATCTAATATCAATTGAAGATCTCACTTTTTCAAAGTTCAAACTATCACTTCAAAGTCTCATTGTCACTTGGCCATTCTTGGACCATTCAAAGGGAAATTTACACTAATAACTATAAAAGTTTTGACTTTTTCCATCTTAACCCCCCAAACAAATTTCTATCAACATTAGCCATAAAAAAGCCTTTGAGCCCAAAATACCCCTCTCTCTCATCTCTCCCCCAACACTCTCTCATTCATCCATCTTTCCCAAACGGAAGAAACTCCCATCGTCGGCGGCAACGAAACTCCCATAAAAAAACGTTTCAGTCCAAAATACTCCTCTCTCTCATCTCTCCCCCAACACTCTCTCCTTCACCCATCTCTCCCAAACGGAAGAAACTCCCATCGTCGGCGGCAACGAAACTCCTATCTTCGGCGGCGGCTTCATCCCTCATCGGCATTCGATCTACCATCTACAGCCTTCAACAAAACCTAGGTTAGCCATTTTATTTATTTTCATTAATTTAAAATGAAATTTTAGAATAATAATGGTTGTAGTTTGAGAATAATGGTGGTGGTGGTGGTGGTGGTGGTGGTTGTGTTTGTGGTGGTTGTTGTTTTTTTGGAAGTGTGTTGTTTTTGGAATGTAGAACCACTGCCCGTCGCTGGGCAGCAGCACGCGCACCCCTGCTGTCACACCAAATTGGTGCCACATGCTTGCTTGTCACACCAGTTTTGCCTATCGCACCAAATTACAGTGGGTTTAATATTTTTTTCCGTTAAGTTAATTTATTTTATTTTTGTTGTACATGCAATGTAATAATGTTATAAATATTACAGATGCATGACAAAATCAGAATCATTGGATATCGAAGTAGGCAGGATGTATTTTCGTTATGCCGATCACTTTTCGGGTCGAATTTCGAGCATGTGTAATTTATCTTCGGTCGTAAAATCCATCGAGAAAAAATTAACAAAGCGGCAATTGAATCTGTTCAAGAATGATGTATTTGGGCATTTCTTGGAGCGTCGAAGCTTTCCATTTAATGGGGTAATTTTGCACAATCTTTTACTGAGGCAAGTGGCCCATGAAGAAGATAGCCGTGAGGATCAGTTATGGTTTCAAATTGGTGAGCATTTGATTCGCTTGTCAATTGTAGAATGGTGCCTAGTTATTGGACTTTCATATAGTGTTGATACCGAACTAAGAAATAAAAAAACAGTGCATAGGCTACCGAATACATATTTTGGTTGTGTGCATCACAAGATCAAACTTAAGGAATTCGATGCATTATTTAAAAGGTTGAAATTCGAGGAAATGGACGATATGGGCGCATTAAAGATTGCGCTTTTTTATTTTGCGGACAAAGTACTAAATGCAAGAAAAAATCATTGTCAAATCAATTTAGATTAGCTTAACAAAGTTAATGATATAGAGTACTTCCGAAACCGTCCATGGGGTCTTTTGTCATGGGAAATGATACACGAGAGTCTTGACGATGCACTGTTCGAGAAAGACGAGAAATTAAGACGACTCGGTTGAAAAACCCAGATCATAACATTGAAAAGTACTATATTTACGGCTTTACGTCCAGGGTTCAGGTGCGTTGTCCTTTTGTTTATGAATAAGTTTTATAGTATTAAATATTTGATAGATGTTTTAATAGGTTTCACTTTGGTTGTTCCAGGCTTGGATTTACGAAGTGATCGGAGGTTTGCCGTCAACATGGGTCGTGAAAATGAAGAAGAAGATTCCCCGTATCGTGCAATGGAAGCCCATGGCGTCTTCGAGAATCAACTTTGCTGAGGTTTATTCGTTCTTCAACGACGAATCTCGTCTTATAAGTAATATGTATTAGTTATTTTTTTAACTTTAGTAAATTTAAGTTATGTATACTTACTTAAAATTTTGAATTGAATTTATGGCAGTGGGACGTTTTACAAACCCTTGAGCCAAATTCAAAGGAGAGTAGCAGAAAATATTGGCTCACTGTGAAGGATTACATGCCAAGCATTCTAAACTGGGTTCATAAGGTCAGTATCCTCTAAGTACTATAAATGTTTTAATCAAAATTTTTGACTTTTCATTTTCTAATTTTAAATGATACTTTATACAACACCAACCCTCAATCAACGCGATGCCGCTCGTTACAAGGCAATCAGACAAGCATGACGACATACCAAACCCAAAACCAGAGCAGCGTCATGACACTTCTGAGGATAAGGTGGTTGTTGATGACCACCAGGAGCAGACAGACAACTCTGATGATGCACATGATTCGATGGTTATAAATAATATACGATATTCTTCCTTTATAAATCATTATTGTTTTATTGTTATTCTAAAGTTTTACTTATCTTCTTTCATAATAGTCGAGGACAAAGCAGTTTAATGATTACATGCGACGACGGTTGGATAAGATTGATCGTAACATTTATGAATTAAAGTCAGAATTAAAAGATTTTACAGAAACCGTGGTTGGATTTATTGACACATTTTCTAAACGTCCAAATAAGGATTCTCCCACTGGACGCTCATATGTGGTGAGCAAATTTAAATTTAATAATTATGTTCGTTTAACTTTTAATTTGATAGTTGTTTAATATATTCATCTTGGTGAATGGACAGGCCCCGCATGACCATGGAGTGTATACTGACGTGGGCAATCAAAATTTTTCTATGCCCACGTCATTGTATAGTTTCTACGGGGATGTTAGTGAGGAGAGCATGCAGGTGTTCACTAAGGTGCCTCCGGGCGTTAGTAAGTTCGGCCGCCTGTACATACCGTCGTTTGTTTATAACAGTCCTTACATGATTCCTCCACTCATGCGAGGAAAAAATGCCCGGCCTATACCTTGACCCCAAATCATGGACCATACAATTGACATGAATACAAGTGTGGATATAAATCCACTGAGAGGATTGGAGGATTCTAGTTTGTTTGCTGAGTTTGATCGATGGTTCATTAGTGATATGACAGTGGATCGGAGAGTCCAGCACCCGTGGTCATTCTTTCAAATACTTTTGGGTTTAATTTCGATGGGATGGCTAGGCAATGATGTAATTATATTTTCGAAGTTCTTTGAGTGTTGTGGATTTGTGTATAAATTTTTTCTTTTAAATTGTAATGTTTCTGTTCTTCTACAATATATTCACGAGTATTTTCTTTGATTAGCGAGAAACAACGGCAGTATCTGAATGCCTTAGTTCAACGTGTCACACATACTGACACATTTTTTTGGGTAACGTGCCGAAAAAACTTATAAATACTATTTCTATTTTTTTTAATTATCGCCTTTAAGTTTTGTTAATTTATGCATTTCTTGGTTATCTATGTACTAGGTGTTCTTGAATCAGTTATGGAATAACGGGGATTGTGCGGTCGATTCATTAGTATTCGACGACTGCTTGAATTGCTATCTTTGTGGGCGACAGCACACAATGTCTAAATCAATGACGGATGTCGATATGGTATGTATTTTATTGCATTTCACATACTCCATAATGAAAATATACAATTTGTCCCTTTTTCTTGGTTGTTTTTCAATTTCATATATAACGAACATGTTTTTCAATTTTTATATACAGTTACTCATCCATGTTAACTTGGACGGCGCGCATTGGGTACTGCCACGAGTAAACTTTCGTAAAAATAAAGTCTAGATTTATGACTCATTACTCACATGTCACGACGACAAAAGATACAAGTTGAAATTCAAGCCACTTTAAGTTATCTTCCCTCGATGGTTGGAATATGTTGGCTTCTACAACATCCGACCTGAGTTGCGGAGTGCCGACCCCTGGAAAGTTATCGCAGTTAAGAGCGTGCCACAACAAGAGCCCGAAACTGGCGATTGCGGTGTTTTTGTATTGATGTTTACAATGTATTTAATGTTCGGGCTTAGATTAGAGTTTAACACTAGTCATGTCGAGTACTTTAGAAAGAATATTGCAGTTGACATATTTAATGACGATATTGTATTGTAAACTGTTGTAGTAATTTGAATCTTGAAACTTGAATTTTATTTTAATTTACGCACTTAAGTTTATATAATTTTAATGCTCACATTTTAATATTAAAAATAAAATAAAATTTCATGACATATAAGTGTACAATACACAAAAAACAATAACAATTTTAACCAATGAATCATTGAAACAATACAACTAACTTCGAGTCGACGCAATATGATTCTTACATCGTTTACGACTTTTGGTCCCCCAAATTCTAATTATATAACTTCTATATATCTCATTGTTAGTTCACGAACTTGTTGGCACATTTTCCAAATTCCTCTTCCATCAGCTCTCACATGTTAACTTAAGTAGAAAGTTTCCAAGTTGATTGCTAGAAAGCAACGCAAAATCAGACACGCTTGACCTGTCCCCTAATTCTCTTTTCTACGTTGAAAAAGAAAATATATATCTATGTAAAAATAAATAATAAACTGAGGAAATGTACATTTGTTTAATTAACATCTGATCGGGGCATTCTTGGTGTAAGCCACAACTAAAATCAAACAGCCCTTTAGCATATTTCTTCCATTTTATCTGCTACTTTTGTGGATCTTATAGGGTGGGCATGTGGACAGAATTTAAAAGTTTTAATAGTCTAAAAAATAAGATATGTTAAAGCTAAAGTTGTTGCACCTTCTGATTAAATAAAGCTGCATAATTTCACTAACTTGAAAGAATTAACATTAATGAACTGGTCGCCTCTCCATATATGAAGCCTTCTTAAAAGTTAATTTTTATTTCAGAAAAAAAAAATATATATATATATATATATATATATATATATATATATATATATATATATATATATATATACATGTAAAAATAAATAATAAACTGAGTAAAAGTACATTTGTTTAATTAACATCTGATCGGGGCATTTTTGGTATAATTTCATGATGTGTAACCCACAACTAAAATCAAATAACCCCTTATCATACTTCTTCCATTTTATCTGCTACTTTTATGGATCTTATAGGGTGGGCATGTGGACAGGATTTAAAAGTTTTAATAGTCTAAAGAATAAGATATGTTAAAGCTAAAGTTGTTGCACCTTCTGATTAAATAAAGTTGCACAATTTCACCAACTTGAAAGAATTGACATTAATGAACTGGTCACCTCTCCATATATGAAGCCTTCTTAAAAGTTAATTTTTATTTTAGAAAAAAAAATTTAAGTTACATATATTACAGTAAGATTTTTTTAAACCAATTCCCTTCTTAAAATAATAATGGAAAAGTATTAATTTAAAAATAAATGAATATGTATTGATTATATCCTGATTTTCATCGATTATAGTGAGAGTTTCTCCAAATTAATTCCCTTATTCAAATAATACAGAAAAAAAATAGTAATTTAATAGTAAAATAAACAGGTGTTGATTATATATCCTAAGTTTCATCGATTATGTGATCAAAGTGGCATTGTTGATTTATTTCTTGTTCAATATTAATTTTTAGGTTATACAAATTTCAAGGATTTAAAATCTTTGGTCATGAATTGCACGCTTGTTAATTTTTCTGTCATTGACTGTCATATTCTAGACTTAAAGATACCTTTCTTGATCAAGGGTAATTGCTCTCTCTTCTCCTCTTATAAATTCCTCTTCCATTAACATCACTAGGAGTATGTTGATCTCTCAGATGTTAACTTGAGTGGAGAGTTTCCAAATTGATTGGTACAAAACAACACAAAAACTAGACACACTTGATCTGTCTAATAATTCTCTTTCGGTAAAATTAATTAATTTTAGGGGAATATTCGGCCAACCTCTATAATTTCAGAGTGATCATTAATTAATTAAACGATACAAATATCTAAAGTGATTAGATGTTTGATGACAATACAAGTTCATGGCTTGAAATTTGATCTCTATCGATTGGTTTACAAATGGACGTACTTGTGCCTTTGTGGCGATAATTGAAGAGATGTGAAGTTGTAAAGATTTGGCAGTTGTAAATTGTTATAAGACATAAAGACAAGTTCCCATGATTATTATTTTTTCCAAAAACTTTTTTACAACAAATTCATCTCGCCAAAAATTCTATTTTGCTAACTAACAATAATTGAGTACTTGGCCATATTGACTCCACGTCTCCACCTACTTTCTACGTAAAAACATGGAAATGTAATTTCCACAAAATGCCAAACGTGTGGAATTTAATTTTTGGCCTTGTGGACTAAAATACAAATGAAAGAAAAAGAAAAAGAAGTCCCAAAGACTTCTAAAAGATGTAAAAGTCTTTGGGCCCTTTTATAATGGTGGAATTTTTAAAAGGAAAAAATAACAACACTTCTATGGTTTGTTTTGATAATCATATTTACATATACTCTGTAATTTTTAAAATGGACACATAAATCTTTTTTTTTTTACAAATATATGTTATTCGTATTTTTTTATTTTTTTTATTATCATTTTTTTATTTATAATAAATGTTTAAAGTAATTTTTTAGGTTGAAATATAATAAAAGGGTATAATGGTTCTCCTATTAAACACACATACTTTTAGTTTCTATCCATTTGTAATGTCAATCTCTCTCAATTATTCTTTATTGCTAGTTCAAAACGCGTTGTCGTTGCAAATTATAGCAAAATGACAAATATGGAAAAAAAAAAAAAGGGAAGAAAATTAATGCATGAAAGACTTGGAGAAAACAACAAAATAAGTCATCTATGAGCTAGTTGGGTGTATAAATTGTTAGATGTGTTATATGCAAATAATGTAGAGCCCGTTGGTTACAGAGACAGAAAGAGTGTGTTTTTTTTCATAGTTAAAGATATAGTTAGAATGGGTGGTTCAAAATAAAAAACGGTGATAATGTTTGTTATGATATTAATAATATTTAAAAGTGGGTGGAGTGAAGGATGTTTGGATCATGAGAGATTTGCTCCTTTGCGACTCAAACATTTCTTCAATGGTAATCTTTACGACTGGGTAGATAATGCGGGAGCTACTGATTGTTGTCTGTGGGAAAGGGTTGACTACAGCAACACCACAGGCCAAGTGATAAAACTTGACCTTGCTTTTATAAGGAATAGGTATTTGGGAGCGGATGGGTATCTGAATGCTTCTTTATTTACTTGCTTTCAACAACTTGAGTCACTTGATTTAACAGATAACAATATGGCTTATTGCGTTGAGAATGAAGGTGCGTCGTTTAATTTAATTAATTTACTTTCTCCCCCCTAATTTAAGTTGAATATCAAGACCGAGCAATTATATGGATATTCATTCAGTTGATAATTTTGACTTTTTTTAAAATGATTAATTTTGAAATTACACCAATATCTATTATCCTTTTTTTTTTACTTGCAGGTATAGAGAGGCTATCAAGATTGAACAACTTGAAGATGCTTAATTTAAGTGAAAGCTCATTCAGCAATAGCATCTTATCATCTCTAACTCCTCTTTCATCATTAAAATCATTAAAATTATCTTACAATAGATTGGAAGGAAGTATTGACGTTAAAGGTACATGATTAAAACTTCATCCCTTCTCCAAGCTCTTTCATTAACTTGCTAAAATAAGATTCTAAGGCTTTGAATTCAATTTTTTTATGATTAATATTTAAAAAATAGTTTTAAGCAATTTATAAATACAAGTTTTAATGTTTCTCATAATTTCATCTTATACTTTCATATGTCTTGAATTTAAGATTAAAAAAAACACTAATAGCGAACCAAACACCTCCACAACTTATTATTATTATTGTGGTGAGGTTTGAAACATTCAACTCAATTTGTACTTATTACAGAATTTGATTCTTTGAGAGATTTAGAGGAGCTAGACATTGGCGGGAACAAAATTGACAAATTTGTGGTCTCAAAAGGTACTAGAACGACATTGAAAAATGTAAACTTCTACAAATTAGCTAGATTCTTTGCCATTTGGATTATTATTTTGCAGATTTGAGGAAGTTGAGGTATCTCAGTTTAAGTGGTATCAAATTCAATCATAGCATCTTATCTTCTCTGACTATCTTTCCTTCGTTAAGAGAATTATATCTACGTGATACAGGATTCAAAGGAACATTCGATATTCAAGGTAAGTCTAAGCCCTGCTTTCTCATTTTATATATGCCAGCTAGACTTGTGTATCATCGACATAATTTAATATTTAATTTGATTAGTCTGAAGGAATTACATGCTAATTTAAACATACTTTTATTTACTCTATCAATCAATCAATTAATTAATTACTATTTGGCTTGGTTTAGACGAAATTCTCAAGATATTTTAATTTCTTTAAATTAATTAATTAATTAACTCTGTTTTTAAGTCTTAAGTCTGGGCATGTTTGCAGAATTTGATTCCTTCAATAACTTAGAAGTGTTGAACATGAGATACAATGAAACCGACAATCTTGTGGTTCCTCAAGGTAAACAATTAAAATATTATTCAATTACATAATAATAATAAAGAAACAGATAATTTGTATTATTTAAAAAACAGAATGTAATAAAGATTTGATTCCAGTTCTTTAATCTTTAAAGCGATTGAAAAACAATGTTGCTCTTTTCCCAAAGCATAAATACGAATTGAATGCCAATTAACTTAATCATTCATTTCGTTTAGCTCTAAATTTAGACAATGAATTTTTATATTATTTCAAAAACAGGACGTAGTAGGATTTAAAAAAAAAACAGATGTAATAAAGATTTGATTCCAATTCTTTAATCTTTACAGTGATTAAAAACGATACTACTTCCCAAATCATAAAATATGAATTGACTCCCAATTAAATTAATCATTTATTTTGTTTAGGTCTAAATTTCGAAAAATGAATTTTGATTCTCTTCAATCCTTTCCTAATTATTATTAATAAACAGGTTACAGAGGTTTGAGGAAAAGCCTTGATCTATCGGGATTTGGGATTAGAGATGGAAGCAAGTTGTTACAGTCAATCGGATCATTCCCATCCCTCAACACTCTTGACCTTTCGTTTAATAATTTTACGGAAACAATGAAAACTACTACTCAAGGTAAGTAAAAGGTATAGATGTGGCCAAATTTATAAATAAACTAGAAAATAAAACCGCGCTTCACACGGCTTTGAAAAAAAAATTTAGTATTATCATTTTTTCTTACTTTACATTTGATGAAACTGATAAAAAATATGAATTGATTTTTTTTAATATGAGGCTTATAAAAAACAAAAACAAAAGTTATTAGCCAGCAATACAAATAAAGAAACAACGTAAGATAAAAAATAAAATGAGAGAATATATTATAGAGTGATTTTATTCATTCAAATTATGTGTGTACAAAACAAAAAGATGAGCTCTCCTTTTATAGTTACATAATCACTCCATGAAATTAATGAAAAATTATGGATCATAATTCCTTGTGAGATAGTGGGAGTTATAGGGAAGCTAAAGGTTGCTAATGGGAGATAGTGGGGAGACTAAGAGATATATGTTATGAACATCTACATTTATTTTAATAAATTCATAACACTCCCCCTTAGATGTTCATTACAAATAATGTGCCTCATTAAAATCTTTACATAATTGTTATTGTGCAATAACAATCAAATTAATTATGAGAAGATGAAAAACCAAATTTAAAAGAAAATTTCTCTATTTATTAGATAATAGAGAATATACAAAGATGAGAAATGGTGATGTCACATCACCTCCTCAAGTCTTAGCTTTATATAAATACTAGAAAATAAAACCGCGCTTCACGCGGCTTTGAAAAAAGAATTTAGTATTATCATTTTTTCTTACTTTACACTTGATGAAACTGATAAAATATATGAATTGATTTTTTTTTAATATGAGGCAGCCTTATAAAAAATAAAAAAAAAACTATTAGCCAGCAATACAAATAAAGAAGCAAAGCAAGATAAAAAGTAAAATGAGAGAATATATTATAGAGTGATTTTATTCATTCAAATTATGTGTGTACAAAACAAAAGATGAGCTCTCTTTTTATAGTTACATAATCACTCCTTGAAATTAATGAAAAATTATGGATCATAATTCCTTGTGAGATAGTGGGAGTTATAGGGAAGCTAAAGGTTGCTAATGATGCCTCATTAAAATCTTTACATAATTGTTATTGTGTAATAACAATCAAATTAATTATGAGAAGATGAAAAACCAAATTTAAAAGAAAATTTCTCTATTTATTAGATAATAGAGAATATACAAAGATGAGAAATGGTGATGTCACATCAACTCCTCAAGTCTTAGCTTTATATAAATACTAGAAAATAAAACCGCGCTTCACGCGGCTTTGAAAAAAGAATTTAGTATTATCATTTTTTCTTACTTTACACTTGATGAAACTGATAAAATATATGAATTGATTTTTTTTTAATATGAGGCAGCCTTATAAAAAATAAAAAAAAAACTATTAGCCAGCAATACAAATAAAGAAGCAAAGCAAGATAAAAAGTAAAATGAGAGAATATATTATAGAGTGATTTTATTCATTCAAATTATGTGTGTACAAAACAAAAGATGAGCTCTCTTTTTATAGTTACATAATCACTCCTTGAAATTAATGAAAAATTATGGATCATAATTCCTTGTGAGATAGTGGGAGTTATAGGGAAGCTAAAGGTTGCTAATGGGAGATAGTGGGGAGACTAAGAGATATATGTTATGAACATCTACATTTATTTTAATAAATTCATAACACTCCCCCTTAGATGTTCATTACAAATAATGTGCCTCATTAAAATCTTTACATAATTGTTATTGTGTAATAACAATCAAATTAATTATGAGAAGATGAAAAACCAAATTTAAAAGAAAATTTCTCTATTTATTAGATAATAGAGAATATATAAAGATGAGAAATGGTGATGTCACATCACCTCCTCAAGTCTTAGCTTTATATAAATACTAGAAAATAAAATTGTGCTTCACACGGCTTTGAAAAAAGAATTTAGTATTATCACTTTTTCATACTTTACACTTGATGAAACTGATAAAATATATGAATTAATTTTTTTTAATATGAGGCAGCCTTATAAAAAACAAAAAAAAAAGCTATTAGCCAGCAATACAAATAAAGAAGCAAAGCAAGATAAAAAATAAAATGAGAGAATATATTATAGAGTGATTTTATTCATTCAAATTATGTGTATACAAAACAAAAAGATGAGCTTTCCTTTTATAGTTACATAATCACTCCATGAAATTAATGAAAAATTATGGATCATAATTCCTTGTGAGATAGTGGGAGTTATAGGGAAGTTAAAAGTTGCTAATGGGAGATAGTGGGGAGACTAAGAGATATATGTTATGAACATCTACATTTATTTTAATAAATTCATAACACTCCCCCTTAGATGTTCATTACAAATAATGTGCCTCATTAAAATCTTTACATAATTGTTATTGTGTAATAACAATCAAATTAATTATGAGAAGATGAAAAACCAAATTTAAAAGAAAATTTCTCTATTTATTAGATAATAGAGAATATATAAAGATGAGAAATGGTGATGTCACATCACCTCCTCAAGTCTTAGCTTTATATAAATACTAGAAAATAAAATTGTGCTTCACACGGCTTTGAAAAAAGAATTTAGTATTATCACTTTTTCATACTTTACACTTGATGAAACTGATAAAATATATGAATTAATTTTTTTTAATATGAGGCAGCCTTATAAAAAACAAAAAAAAAAGCTATTAGCCAGCAATACAAATAAAGAAGCAAAGCAAGATAAAAAATAAAATGAGAGAATATATTATAGAGTGATTTTATTCATTCAAATTATGTGTATACAAAACAAAAAGATGAGCTTTCCTTTTATAGTTACATAATCACTCCATGAAATTAATGAAAAATTATGGATCATAATTCCTTGTGAGATAGTGGGAGTTATAGGGAAGTTAAAAGTTGCTAATGGGAGATAGTGGGGAGACTAAGAGATATATGTTATGAACATCTACATTTATTTTAATAAATTCATAACACTCCTCCTTAGATGTTCATTACAAATAATGTGCCTCATTAAAATCTTTACATAATTGTTATTGTGTAATAACAATCAAATTAATTATAAGAAGATGAAAAACCAAATTTAAAAGAAAATTTCTCTATTTATTAGATAATAGAGAATATACAAAGATGAGAAATGGTGATGCCACATCACCTCCTCAAGTCTTAGCTTTATATAAATATATAGATATAGATAGATAGATAGATATATAGATAGATATAGATAGATATAGATATTGATATATAGATAGATAGATTGTTAATTAATTAATTTTTCAGTATTATTAATTAAGCTAAATTCGTTGCTCCTTCCTTCTAAATCTAAACAGAGTTGCACAATTTCACCAACTTGAAATATTTGACATTGGACTCTTCCTCTCTCCATATAAGCCTTCTGCAAAGCATTGCATCAATATTCCCTTCGTTAAAAAATCTATCGATGTATGGTTGTGAAGTCAATGGTGTCGTACGCGGTCAAGGTAAAAGAAAGGGGTGAATGTGAACTCACTCAATGGTGTCCTACGTGTTCAACATTTTTATTTATTCATTTATTTATTTATCGTTCAATGTTTCTGCTAGGTTTTCCTTATTTCAAGAGTTTGGAACATTTGGCGATGGATAGAACCTGCATTGCACTCAACACCAGCTTTCTTCAAATCTTCAGTGAATCGATGTCTTCTCTTAAGTACTTATCACTGTCAGATTCTACTCTTGGCACTAACAACAACAAGATTCTTGATCAAGGTTAATCAGATGCTCCCACCCTCCCTTCTTAATATGTAATATTAATTTTCAATTAAATATTTAATTACACAAACCAATCACTTATTATAAAAGAACAATACGAATTCATTAATTTTTATATTGTATTAATTGATGAATTTAATAAATTTTCAAGCCTTTGTTTGTTGGTGCATCTGCAAGAGTTGTACGTTGATAATAATGATTTAAGAGGTAGCTTGCCTTGGTGCTTGGCAAATATAACATCCCTCAAGATATTAGATGTTTTTGCCAATCAACTTATTGGAAGCATCTCCTCATCTCCCCTCGTTCATTTGACATCTATTGAAGAGTTGTATCTTTCAAACAATCACTTGCGAATCCCAATTTCACTTGAACCACTTTTCAATCACTCAAGACTGAAGATTTTCCATACTTACAACAACGAAATAAAGGGAAGACATTGAGAGAGATTGTAATTGGAAGTTTGAAGGTCCTATTCCAGTGGAGTTTTGTCAACTTTATTCGCTTTAGATTTTGGACATTTCAGACAACAATATATCTGAAAGTTTACCATCTTGTTTCCAATATCTCTCTATCGAACAAGTTCACTTGTCGAAAAATATGTTACATGGACAGCTAAAAGAAGGTACATTTTCTAATTGCTCTTCCCTCGTGACATTAGATCTTAGTTATAACCGCATTAATGGTAGCATTCCGGAATGGGTTGATGGGCTTTCTCAGTTAAGCCACTTTATCTTAAGTCACAATAATCTTGAAAGTGAAGTGCTAGTTCAATTGTGCAAATTGAACCAACTACAATTGTTAGATCTTTCTAATAATAATCTTCACGGTCATATTCCTCCTTACTTTGAGAACACCAAACTTAATGAAAGTTACAACAATAGTTCTAGTCCTGATGAGCAATTTGAAATATCTTTTTTCATTGAAGGCCCTCAGGGATCGGTAAAAAAGCAAATCCATGAAATTTTTGAGTTCACAACAAAGAACATTGCGTACATTTACCAAGGAAAAGTGCTTAGCCTCCTATCAGGACTTGATCTTTCTTGCAACAAGCTAATCGGTCATATTCCTCCCCAAATTGAAAATTTGACAAGGATTCAAACATTGATTCTATCACACAACAACTTGACAGGATCGATCCCATCACCATTTTCAAACTTGAAGCATGTCGAAAGTTTGGATCTTTCCAACAACAAATTGAATGGGAAAATCCCTCATCAACTTGTGGAGTTAAAGACATTAGCTGTTTTCAGTGTGGCATACAATAACTTATCAGGCGAAATTCCATAATAGACTGCACAATTTGCAACATTTAACGAGAGTAGCTATGAGGGAAATACTTTTCTTTGTGGACTGCCAATGCCCATTTGCATATCACCAACAAATATGCCGGAGGCTTCAATTGGCAATGAACGAGATGATAATTTAATTGACATGGACAGTTTCTTTATCACATTTACAACATCGTACGTAATTGTGATATTCGGAATTGTTATTGTTTTATATGTAAATTCTTATTGGCGACGTAGATGGTTTTACTTTGTTGAAATGTGGATAACTTCATGTTACTATTTTGTTGTAAACAATCTTATTGCAACAAGATATTGTCATTGAAATTAATTAGCAGTTTAATTACGATTCTTTAAGTTCTAATCAAGTTTGCTTACAAAATAAATTTATTTTTATTTTTTATTAAAATTGTAGTAGTATTTAGCGTTATATAGCTTCCAACTTCCAAGCACTTCACATTTGTCTCTACACTTCCAAACCCATATCTATCCACCATAATTTATACTTCCCTATACTGTTCATCCTACTTTATTTAAGAGAACCATCTCCAATGTTAAAAGCAGTCATTCTATAACATTCATTTAGAAACTATATTCAGAATAGTTTTATAATCATACACAAGAAATGAAACACCTAGATGCACTTGATCACCTATTTTACTTTAAAAAATAATGATTATGGTGCTATCATCATCTTCTTCACTAGCAACATTAACACCAAATCCAGTGATGGACCCAGACATTTTATCAAGAAAGGTATATATATATAATAAAGTTGAAGCTTGACAAAAAATTCAGGAAGATTAATGCCTCGCCACAGCAAGTAGAGATGAAGCAATATTCTCAAAGCTAAAACTATCAAACCCACCCACCAGAATTTCATATCTCCTCGACAATTTTAAGAACTAAAGATAATTAGGATTTAACATTAGTTTTTTATATATTAGTTTCATAATTTACAAATCAATGAAGATGAAGATTATGCTAATGAATTCAAATTATACCATACATTCTCGAGATGTTACCAAAAATTTCTAAAGTCAATCCCACATATTTCATAATTTTAAGACTAGAAAATTTCATTAGTTAGAAGTTTCATTACCTCCACTTGAAGATGAAGAACATTAAACAATTGATTCAGATTATATCTTACATACTCCAAATGCAACTAGAAATTAACAAGTTCATGCGCACAGATTTCATAACATTATGATTGGAAAGCTTCATAAAGAGATTCTAAATTCAATCTCTTGCATCAAGGTAGTTTGATTGATTTGAGTTACTTTCTGATCAAGCTACTAATATAACATTCAAGTCAGGGAGAAAGTAAATTAAAACTGGGAAGAAATAACAGTAAAAATTTGTTGCTAAACATGATGTGTATTTTTTTTAAGGCAATTTGGAAACAGAGTTGTTACTACAGATATTCTCCTCAACTTGGAGATAAATAAAAATATTAAAATCCATATGATCGCACATATTACTTGGAGCTTAGTAAGATTTCATTAAGAGAAGCAATCAAACCACTTATCAATTGTTGCAATCGTTCTATAAGCTAAAATAGCAATATAATACAAGAAAAAGAACAGATAGATACTTGCCAAGAGTTCATTAAGAAGTCGCATCACATTCGGGTGAGTTTGCTTCTGATATCTTCCTAGCTGGGGCTTTTTCTTGTCTTTCTACGTATGCCGAGGGAAACCAACCTGCTTGGCCCTTGCATTCACCTTCCAACCATCCAGTAGGAGCCACCTTGAGAAGTTATAACTAAAACGGTGAATTAAACAAAAGTTGACCATTCAAAGACCTAAGGGGAAAACTAATTCTTTTATGCTAATGAATTCAAATTATACCATACATTCTCTAGATGTTACCAAAAATTTCCAAGTCAACCCCACATATTTCATAATTTTAAGACTGGAAAGTTTTCATTAGTTAGAAGTTTCATTACCTTCAAGTGGAAGATGAAAAAGAACATTATGCAAGTGATTCAGATTATATCATACATACTCTGAATGCAACTAGAAATTAACAAGTTCACGCCCACAGATATCATAACATTATGATTGGAAAGTTTCACAAATGCGGAGAAATTCTAAATTCAATCTCTTGCATCAAGGTAGTTTGATTAATATGAGTTACTTTGTGATCAAGCTACTAATATAACATTCAATTCAGGGAGAAAGTGAATTAAAACTGGGAAGAAATAATAGTAAAAATTTGTTGCTAAACATGATGTGTAGTTTTTTTTAGGCAATTTGGAAACACAATTGTTACTACAGATATTCTCCTCAACTTGGAGATAAATACATCTATTAAAATGCATATGATCACACATATTACTTGGAGCTTAGTAAGATTTCATTAAGAGAAGCAATCAATCTACAATCAAACCACTTATAAATTGTCGCAGTCGCTCCATAAACTAAAATGGCAATATAATACAAGAAAAAGAACATATAGATACTTGGCAAGAGTTGATTAAGAAGTCGCACCACATTCGGGTGAGGAGTTTACTTCTGCTATCTTGCTAGCTGGGGCTTTTTCTTGTCTTTCTACGAATGCCAAGGGAAACCAACCAGCTTGGCCCTTGCATTCACCTTCCGACCATCCAGTAGGAGCCACCTTGAGAGTTATAACTAAAAAGGTGAATTAAACAAAAGTTGACCGTTCAAAGACCTAAGGGGAAAACTAATTCTTTTACGTAGTGAATTAGTTGTGGTTACTGAAATAACAGCACTAGCAACCCTACTATACTATGATTTGCACTTCAATGTAAAAGGGAATATATGGTAGGAAGAAAGAAAACCAACTATCATTTGTTAACTCATTGCTTTTCAATCAAAATTTTAAGAACAAAATGCCATGTGCTTTGAACATCAAATAAGTATAAACATTAGTTCTAAATTCCACATATCATAAGTTGTTAGAAGAATAAGTTAATAGCATAGTAGAAAAATCTATGTGCTGTTATTTAGAGGGGAAAGTACTTGGCAAACGACAACAAAATCATCAATTGAAAGACTTAGCTCCCCATTTGCTTGAGCGTCAAATGGATGGATAACCTGCAAGATAATGGGATAAATCGAACTTAATCTTAAAAACAGCATAACAAAAGCAGCAGCAGTAGCAGCATCGTTTATTGTAACCACTCTGATTATGGCCAACAAAGATATATTAGAAACAAAATTCCATTTTTACTACAACATTAATATGTACTATACGATATCATGACGATTGGGTTACCAAGAGCTATCAAACTCCAAAAAGTTATGTATAACTTTATGTAGTTATTTAAATTATGGATCAGATTTTAAATCTGAAATTTTGACTGCTCTCCACAAAACATGGCCTATGCACAAGAAAGTCATAGATAATGAGGATTACAAGTGTCCGACATCTTTTGAGTGATGGATTTAACATGACAGCTTATGTTCAGTCAATTTCCTCTGCCTAACAATATAAGCTTTCTCGACCAGATTTATCATCAAATACATAAATTGCCCCCAAGTCACATCTATATAAACATAGTTTTTCTAGGTAAACCAAGTAAGGAGAATCATAATTCAGACATAATCATAAAAAGGCCCATCTAACTTAAGAGAAAATCTCAAAAAGAGGGATGTTGAGCTATCAGTCTTGTCCTTATAAGCCATATGATGACTTTACATCACTGCTACATCATGAGTGGCTACACAACTTTCAGTAGTTTGTCTTTCTTTGGCATGCCTAATTCAGCTTCGATGTTGCTGAGATATTGATAGTAGAGACACATGATACTTCTAGCTCATCATTCTATCTAGCTCATCCGACAGCTATCTCTTTTTTAATTCATTAGTGTTTGCTGAACCTCATGCTTAAAATTCCTATTCTCCTAAACAAAGTTTCTTAAGACTGACTTCCTCAGCACCACACTTGGACACTTTTAGAGCAATTTTATTTGGGGAAAAAGAATTTTCAACGTGTTAACTAATATATTTTAAAAAATAATTACAATTTGTCCTACGATCATATGACAATTTATCTAGGATGAAAGGATACAGACAGACATCTTCCACTTTCAAGACTAATCACTACTTCCATAGATGTTGTGCAATAATACAAATACTTGACCAGATGGTACTGATAGTAGAAAAAAAAATTATTGCTCCGAAATTAAAATAAAAATGCAATATGTTAAGCAAAAGAAAGCCTCTCAAACCAAAGTGATTGTCCTTGTATTGATCAAGGGATGTAAACATATTACATTTGCAGGATGAGTTTTAATCACTCCCCTAATTTATTTGGGTTGCAATAAAACTAAGCGAGCAACTGTTTGACTTTCAAGTAACAGCTAAATCGGCTATTAAAATTCAAATAAAATCATAATAAAATAATAACAGGCCATCTTGCATCAAAAATTAAGTTTAATTTGTGAATTTTTTTTCTATAGACATGTTAGTTCCTGTTGTTGAAATGTTAAAAGCACTGAACAATTACTCAATAAATTATGCAAACATCAAAATAGAGGACATATTAAAAAGTTTCTAATTACAATGTTAACATTTCCTATATTTTAGCATCTGCATATTTTAATTTATTTAAAAGCTACGTCGATCAACCTTTGGCGTGAACATTTTAGCTTCTACGAGACTTGATTGGAATATGCATAAGGAAGAGTGTTAAAACATGATGCATCCAACGAAAGACAAACCATGTGTAGTCTTTTAATTACGCCAAAACAACAGCTCAAACAAATGACACTTGGACCAACATGCAATCATGAAGTGGCCGGAAAAAGGACAAATGCTACTTTGGCTTACATAAAAAATAACATGTGACTTGACTTTTGCTGGACATGCATCATGTTATTACAAGACAACAGAAATCAGTATGATAGTACTAAAAGTTGACAATAACATGAAGATAAGAGGCAGAATGTCAACACATGCATAGGCACACACAAGAAAGTATTAACTTATATACCATAGCAAAAAGTCTTTGATATGTCATCTGTTGCTGCTGTGATTCAACTGACAGCATGGCAGCTGTCGCTTCTCTACCAAGAGCCATTATTGTAGATTTAAGCTCGGTCAATCTTGCTTCTGCATTTCGAAGCTTCACAGCACTATCTGCTGATATATCAGATTCCCTAATCTTTAATCGGCGCCTAAATACTTCAGCTGCCTGGTGAAAATATTCAATATAAATCTAAAATAATTCTCATCTTGCCTTATACATGCATATGTTACCTCAAAGCTTACCTGGGCTTCAACTTCATGTCTAAGTTTATCATAACGATGAGTCAGGTGTCGAGCATCTTCCAAAGGTGCTCCGTTGATTAACGCCCGTAGTAGCTCAGATACCTACATGTCCAAAAACCTGTAACATAGTTAGAAAAATGAAAAGAAAGAGCGAAATGTCAATTAAAAAGTTCCTCCAACATAATCATGGAATTTGGGCCTACTTTAAGGATATATATAAGGATAATTTATGCAATTTTGGGTCTTAGGATGATTCATATTAGGTTAGTGTTCTTCTCTTCTGTATTTAAGGTTAAAATAGAAATAAACCTATTCAAATATCTAAATTAGGGCTGTAAGACTTCGACAAGCATCCTTCAGTCTCATGGATTTGATTTTACTGTAGTTGCAAGTGTCTTGATCGAAAATGTTTGGAGTCAATTGAGAGAACTCATGGCCAATAACTTGTCACACGCTAGTCTTTGCTAGTGATGTGAGAAGTCACTAGGTCTCTTCAACATTTGAACCAACAAAATTATTAAGTCATGGATGTCACTAGCAATGATTTTAATATAAAACATTAAATATTTCAGAGTTGTAACTTTAAAATGGATTCTTTTATTCAACATCTTAGAATTAAGTTTCCTTATGAGAAGATAATAGTTTCAGTAGTAATTTACATATAATTTTCTGTATTTGAATTATTTTCTAGTTAGGGATGAACTAACCTGATCACGAAGAATCCCAAGCAAAGTTTCAGTAGTAATTTATTATTTCAAAGGGACAAATAAGATTAGTTACAACAAACCCACTAGTTTTATAAAATTCGAGTGAGATGGAATAAAATAAAATAAAATAAAATACAAAATTGGCTTTTATTTTTTAGGTTGACTATATTTTGTGTTCTCTTCGAGCACTACTACAATTGTTCCCTATATATCAGTTACACCCACGCATCATTGACACGAAAAATAAAATCTAATGCACCTGTTTAGTTAAAAAAAAAAAAAAAAACCCTTACGGAGCATACCATAGTACCATACAATACAAGGAGTCTTCATTCTCTGGTTTTTCAAATTCTGAAGGGGTTAATATTCCCCAATTCCCCCTCGAAAATTCTGATTACAACATTATTCACCGCTTGATGCAATCAAAGTAGTGACAAAGTTAGGAAAAATATGACTCCTAAGTAATTACTAAGCAGGGTTCCTGAGAGCAACATTAAATTCCACACTATAACACAAACCTAGAAATACACTCAACTAATGTAAAGACAAAAAGAATATAAAATGATATAGAAAAAGAATTTCAAAGAGATAGCAACATACAATAGACTGAAGCCACTTGATCTGTTCATTGATTGCAGCCTTAAACTTGCAAATAGTTATTGTACGCTGGTGCTCTAAGAAGTGAAAATGATGCAACTGATCCATTTACTGTCAAATTTTCTATTCATACGTAAAAAAAATGTTTACATATCTTGCTATAAATATAGCCGTTTGACTGTCTTAATAAAGTCACACACAACCATTCTTATTAAAATAGCAAGATCAAACGCTGCCCTAGATCTTGAACAGATCAACACAAGATGCACAACTTATGATTGAATCCAGAAACAATCAAATCTTTAGCAAGAACAATTAATCAGAGTCAAGAAACAAGTTTAATGAATATAAACCTATAATTGAAACAAATATAGCCAAGAAACAAATAGAGATTTTACATGGTTCAGTTGTACCAAGAATGGCACAACCTACACCACGGGAGTAGCTTTCTGGTGAGATTTTATTGATGACCAAAGAAGAATCTTTTTACAAAGCTAATAAAAGAGATTTCAGAGAATAAGCTCCACCCTCTCTCTTCAATCTCTCTCTAGTTTGTTCACAGTGATGACCCCAATCTGCTTAGTTAGCCAGCTTTATAGCTGCATCAGTAACAAACAAGGAACCTGGTGAAGAACTGCTCACATGTTCGTCACGTGTGTTACTTTAATGGTGGCCAAAACGACTTCAAACAAATGCCGTTTTGAAGCGTATGAATCATAAGTGAAAACACGTGCTTGTCTCGTGACATTTAAATGCAGCAACAAACCCAAAACGCTGCCGTTTTACTCTGTTGAGTTGGATTCATCACTAAGCTTCACGACTAGCAATGGAGAATTTGATAATTTAATTGACATGAACAATTTTTATGTCGCTTTTATAACATCCTATGTAATTTTGATCATGGGAATCATGGGTGTTCTATATGTGTACCCTTGTTGGCAACACTGGTGGTTTTATCTTTGTTGTAGACAACCTTATTCCCACTAAGATTTGTCATTGAAATTAACACGTAGTTTCATTACATTTCTGCTTCATTAAAATTCTCAAGTACCAGTCAGGTTTGCTTAATTAAGAAATAAAAGTTTTGCCCACCTCGCATTTTCTATTATTTTTCATAAATCAATTAATCTGTAGTGTCAATATCAGGTTTAGTTTTTTATACTAAAAAATAAAGAAAGCAAACACACAAATTCACAGTTTAGAGGGGTAAACTAGGTAGGCGGTGTAGCTTCTAGAACTAGGCTAGCTACCTCACTAAATTCCAAATTATACAGTGAACTGCAAGAAATTGAGAAAACGATGCATTTATAGTTTAATTGAATCATGAGAAAACAATGTAGTCATAGCTCAATATGAAATGATTTCGGAGTGGCGTATTGTTTTCAAGTTAATTTGTATACAGCAGCTGTATATATACCAACTCTGAACCTTATCAATGCGTTGGCGGCAACTTAAGAAGAAAACTATTTCTCCATCTCTTTTTTGAAATTCCACAACGAACCAACACATTGTCTGGATGAACTCTCTTCGGATAAAAGAATATTAGAATCACTCTAGAGTATCTTTATGCTGCTGGTTCTAACAGGAATCTGCACGTGGCAACAATTGCTAAATCTACAATTCCCCAACTAACAGTTTGTGTTTCTTAAAAAATTTGAAATACAGAATTGCATACCATGAGATAGTGCTACAATCTACTGAGATCTAACTTACATGATAATGCATCAATCACGAGGATGCTACATCAAAAGACGGGATCATTGTCTATCCACTGAACAGTTACAGTTGCTGCTACCAATTACCTCGGCAAAGATCAAGAAGACAGAACAGGAGGCTAACGCCATCGATGTCGTCTTCATTATAACTGCTGGGAAAGTAGGTGTAGTTTCCTCATTTGAAGCTGTCTATACGTAGGCTTTTCCCCTGATTAAGTACAAATAAATGAACAGCCTCGAAGGCTTCATTATTGACCCCAAAAAGGATTAATAATTGAAGAAGACCCAACAGAGTTAATCTCACACTTTCGTTTTCTCAAATTCTTTCACAAGTCCCTCTGAGAATAGCTGCCAAAACAGTTACTCAGCTTTTATACTCTGTTTTTCGGAAACAGAGTATGAAGATGAAGATTATGTCATCAAGTGGAAGATGAAGATTATGCAAGATGAAGATCGAGTTTTGGTTTGATATTGAAGAATTTGAACAGAAAGCCCATAGAAAGTACCTAAATAAGCATATTCTTGGGGTTGAATATGGAGAAAGGAGTTGTCTACTGTGTGTTGCGTAATTATGCTATGATCGGTGCTTTCAACATTGCCCTGAAAACAGTGGGAAATACTTCATATCCTCGACATGATGATAAAAGATTGGTTACCGATTATGTAACTGACTCAGGTGACAACAATCCATTAATAGCACAATTTGAGGTGATGCCGCTTAGGTATATGGTTAACAGGTTTGATTCATCAATGATGAAGTGGACTCAAATTAAAAGATCATATAATAAGCCATTGTTCTTGGGCATATCGTCATTACTCATTACTACTTCAAGTGATCAAAGATGAAGATGAAGATGAAAATTGTGCAAGTGAGTTCAAGAATACCATACATCGTTACTTGGGATACTTCTTCAAATATGGATGGGGTGGTCATAATTTACTCCCACGACCCAATTTTATGATTGGAGTGTCCCACCATGACTCAGACAAATTCTGTTTCAACCTCCTCCACCAATGGATTTTAATTAGTCACTTTGTGGTAGTGCCTTTAAGGCAATTTAGAAACAGAGTTGTTCAACTTACAGCAGATGTTCTCCTCTCCTCAAGTTCGACGTAAATACAAATATTAATAAGAATCCATATTATAATGACACACCTAACTTGCTTCAAAATTATTAGAAATTACGATTGCTGATTCACAATGCATGTAACTTGGAAGAATTGATATTAAAGAACCAATGACACGCATTAACTTGGAGAGCAATTGCGACAGCAGCCGAGTATATATTAACTAACTAAAATGGCCAATCAGTTTTGCTTGAGAAATAAAATTTTGTCATTAAAATTGTAGTAGTATTTCCAAGCACCTCGCATTTGCATCCACATTTTGCTGGAATTTTAAGAAATACAGGTGTCCGAAAGTCTAATCATCGTCCTTACTATTCGAGTACTAGTATGATATGTTGAAAAAATAGCATGTATATATGTTATTTTGAGGGCACATTTTGAGTGGGTCCCACTTAACGAAAGTGGAAAATCTTGTGAGGTTCGGATTCTACTCCGTTAATAATTCAAAAGTATAATCTTATTTTCTCTTATTAGTACTTGGGTGAATGAGAAATTATCCTTCAAAGTTCACCCTTGATGTTAGAAATTTGAAAGGAAATGAGGTTTATCCACATGGGAAAAAGAAGCCTAGGGATTAGTGTTTATATATAAACACTTAACCATGCATGAGTGAGAATTATAAAGATAGCGGCTCTCTTCGTAAATGGGTACAAATCCAAGACCGATTTGGTTGAACTCTTGTACGTCCTACGTACGCGAGTGTCAACACAAAATCATCCATGCAAGCTTGGTGTGTTTTTTATTTCCTTTTGAATTTTTTATTATAACAGTTTCACGTTTTGAATTCATAGGATTTGCAACAGCTTCAACAATTATTTCTTAGTTGTTATATAATTCACATTTTTTATTTCCTTTTGAATTTTTTATTGTAACAGTTTCACGTTTTGAATTCATAGGATTTGCAATAGCTTCAACAATTATTTCTTAGTTGTTATATAATTCTCGTTTTTTTAATTTAATTTTGAAATCAATTCATTGAATTGATTAATCAATTGATTTGGCTGTTATGACAATTAAATAAAACATATTGAATTCGGAAATTCAATATAAAACAGCTATTACATCCTCACATGAGTATAAAGACACCTCCTCTTCTGTTTTTTAACACTCGGAAAACCAGCACAAAGCTCACTTGTTTTTCCTTCCTCCTTCGTCGTCTGTTTTCTCTGATCGAGTTCGTTGTTGTGGTTCACCAGAATTTCCACCCTGTACTTAGCTGGAAATTCGCGCCTGTTGTATCTTGGGAAACAGTTACCAGCAGACCTGAAGCACTCCAGTGGGTGGTAAATCTTTTTTAAGGATACTGTCCTATGCAGGTCTCGGGGTTCCATTTTATTTTTCTGTTTTGGTTTCCTTTCTCTTCTGTTTTGCTCTCTGTTTTCATTTGTCATTTCCAATAGCTGGTTCTCGTTGTTTAGCTACTGTATAAACTGTTATCTCACTGTGCTTGTTTTTTTCTTATATGATAATGACGAATTTGAAAAATCCCCCTGTAAAAACAGTTTGTGATCTATGCATGACGAACCACCAACAGTGTAGTAATAGCACAGGAAAAAAATTAACAAAATTAATTGCGTCCATAGATATTCAGATGCAAACAATAATTGTAAATTCTTTTTATTTTAAAGAATATAAGAAAATTGTATATGGAGATGGATAAGATGCTTAATTTAATTAGGGTGCCTCTAAGTTACGTTAAGTGTAACATACGTTTTTTGTCTTATCCTTTCTGGCAAATTTTATTTTAGTCCTTGTTCTTTATGTTTTTTCGTTTACGGACGTATTTTTCTCCTTTGATCAATTATACACCTATTTTTCATTCTTTTTAGTGTTCTTTTTATTTCTCTAAATAATATAATATGGTTATCAAATTCATATAAATCTATAAATTCATAATAAATCTCTGGTCCTAAATGTATTATTCCTACTCTTTCTTGTTCTAATAATTCTATTTTCTGAGTTATTAAATTTATATAAGTTGTTATTATATTTTCCCAACCTAAATTCATTTGGTCTATTGCTTGTGCTATTTGATGTATCGTGTTAAATGCCTGTTGATTCATGGTAATGCTTCTTTTTTGTACCAATATGCTAAAAATTTTATAAATTCATCTATGAATTTCATCTTCTTTTCTATTATAATTTCACTTCCTAATGTATCTATTGATCTTTCCAGTAAATCTTGTGCTAATTCGATTTCTATATTCCTTATATTGTTCTTTTCTGTCTTAAGAGATATTATTAAATTTCTTATCTCTTCTTTCTCGAATACCTTTAGTGTATATAAACTATTGACTGTACTTTCTATTGGATTCATGTTAGAATAAATGTAATATTTTATAGAATTAGATCGTATTCGTATAAGATCTGCTGAGGTACTTAAGGATTTTATTTGTTTTTCTAATTTCAAAGTCTAGTATAGATCTAGTTTTAGTTATGGTTCTACTTAATTTTCGTTAAAATTTTGATTGTATGGCTCTGATACTATTTTGGTGGCGTGTAATGACAAAATGACAAAATGACAAAATTACAGAATTAAGGAAAACAAAACAATATATAAAAATAATTATAAAGATGAGACTGAGATCAAATTATCATATAATTTAGAAAATAAGAGATAATTTTACAAATTCTAAAATTTTTTAACACTTTATTAAGAGGATAGTTAGTTAAGGTAGGTAAACTAGTTATATCTCCCAATCTATGTTTCAAGTTCTTCATTTTCAGAATCATGTATATATGAAGGTCCAGCTTCATGATCTGGTCGTTCTAGATATGCTTTTGCAACATCAAGATATTCTTCTACTGTCAATAATATGATGTTATGTTTTAAATTATCAGTTTCAATTTTTTCTATAATTTTTCTTCTGATTTCTTAAGGTAAATTAAGAGATTGTACTGCTAATAAATCTTCTGTTCTAACCAGTTCTTCTTTACTAAACAGATAAGAACTTTGCTTATATGAACCTAAATTAAAATCTATTATCATCATGTATTCGTTATATGTTATTTTAGTTGTAGGATCTATCATATATTCTTTTGATTCTCCTAAATAAAATTTGTGATTCATAATTATAAAGAAAATTTTTCTTCGGCTAAAATAAACTCTTCCTCCATAAATCTCCTCATCAGAGATCATCAACAAACTTCCACCAACAGATAAGGTTCGAGAATTATTACCTAAATTATTCTCCTTTCTTTGCCCTTCGATCTGTTTCCAGTAACCTGCAGCCTAGTTGTCCTTATTCCCTCAACGGCCTCTTTGCCTCAACGGGATCAGCGGACTCAAACGGCCTTACTGTATGGACTCTGATCGTCGTGCTTAGAAACATTGAATAGATCTAGGTTTCTCTATCCTTTCTCTGGTGTTTATTTGTTTAGATCAGTGATGTTTTGATTTAGGATTTAGAGTTCAAGAAGAATTTAACTCATTTTTTCAGAGAATTCAGAACTGTGCAAGATGATTCAATTATCCGAATAATAAGCTCTGAGAGCCTCTTCTCTTTTTTCTTTCTTTTATTTCAAAACTTTCTATTCGACAAAGTTACATTACTGCCCTTTCATTATTGGGCTTTTACATCATTGCTTACGTTACTACATCATTACAACTTTTTCTTTTTTATCTCTGACAAACACGTGTCTTCTTATGTCGGGCATCTTTGATAATTTTAGCTTCTGCTTTATCTTTTATCTTGTCGGGCATCTCTTTTTATTCTGTCTGCCACGTCTTCTTCTTTATATCGTATTCTGTCTAGTATCCACTTTATTCTGTCGGGCATCTCTTTTCTCTATTATGCCTTCCACGTCTCCTGCTTTTTATCTTGTCTGGTTGCTTATCTCCATGAGCTGGTAAGCCTGCTGCATGGTCTCACTGCTACTGGGGAATCTCATAGTGCTGATCTCATTGATTAGCTCTAATAGGATGTTTGACTATGTATGGTTGTCTTCTGCTGTCACAAGGATATAGTTTTGGAATCTAATGATGGTTCTGAAATTTCTTTTATACAAATCTTTTACTATGCTCCATATTGCTTTTATGCCTCGAGCTCTTCGGGTTCGGATCAAGTTTTTAGTGATTTGTGGGACATTAGTATATTCGGTTCCTACTTCTAACTGGAAGTTTTTGGTTATATGACCTACTGAGATCATGTAAAATGCTTGGTATTCTACATTTTGATGGTATTCTGGACTGATGGTATAGAATTTGAGGTATATAGGTCTTTTCTGGGCAAACTTGGATATTTCTTTGACTAGTAACTCATCTAAACTGGCTATTTCTCAGAGGTCTATGTCTGGATATATTAAGTCTAAATAACCATAACGGGCTATTTTTCCTACAAGGAGTGGGTCTGCTCCTTTAGTAGCTATCATTATGGGATACATATATTTTCCAGGTGCTTTGTGGATATTATTGTTATGGGAACAGGTAGAGTAAATCCAAGTAGAGAATTGTTTATACTCTTCTTCTTTTGGATTCAAGGGTTCCTTCTCCTCTTCTATTTGGAGATTGTTTATCTGGATGAACTTTTTTGAAGGACTTGATTTTAGTGGCTCAACTTCTATGGATATTATATTTGGTGGGTTTATGACTGGATCAGAGATTGGTTTATTTTCTCTGATGGGTCCACTACTGCTTCCTTCACCTTTTGGGCTTGTGTTTATTGGCGCAATATTCTTTGGGCCTTTGTTTATTGAGAGTGCTTTTGTCAGGTCGTTTATTTGTGACACTAACAAATGTACTCTTTTTTCATGGGCCTCTGAAGCCTCTTTTATGTAGTTTATTGCATCGATTATATCTGATGCTTCTGTTGCCAGTCTATGCAGTTCGGCATCTATTCCAGCAAGAATCTTATCTATTTCAGGATCCATTTCCAAACTCTATGTTCCTGCTTAAGAAGTCTGCAAGGAAATTATTAGAACCTTTGATATGTATAATCTTGAAATTATAATATAACAAATATGCCTGCCATCTATGTAATCTTCTATATTGTGGTTCATTTGGTAAAATTCTGTTAATTAATGAGTTTACTTGAGAGTTATCTGTTTCTACAATAAATGGTTTTTGTAACAAAAATAATGAAAATTTTTTAATTCCTTTGTATATTGCAAGGAGTTCTTTCTCATGTACTGAATAGTTAACATGTGCTTGATTAAATGTACCACTAGTATATCTACAAATTTCGTTTATATCAATTTTAAGTATAGCTCCCCAATGTAAATCAGATGCATCAGTTTGTATTACTAGTTTATCAATTTCCTCGGGTAATCTTAGTGAAGGGAGATCCTCACATTCCTCTTTTAAATTTTTTACAGTTTCTGTGTGTTCTATATTACATCCTCTAGTATTATTTTTTCTAAGTAATTTTTGGAGTGTATTTCTCTTCTTTGCTAGGCCTTTTGTAAAACCTTCAGCATAATTTAAACAACCTAAGAATTTTTGGATTTGTTGTTTATTTTCTAATTTATCAGGGAATTCACTAATCTTTTTACCTATGTGGCTCTGGAGTCTGATTCCTTGTCTGTCAAGGATCATTCCCAAAAATTCTATTTTCTTATGTTCTATTACTGCTTTCCTCTCTGACAATACTATTCCTTATTTAATACAGATATTTACAAATTCTTTTAAATGTTTCCTATGATCTTCTAATGTTTCTGATGCTATTAATATATCATCTACATATACAATTATATATTTGTAATCCTTAAAGACTTTATCCATTCTACTCTGAAATATTTTAGGGGCATTTTTTAATCCGAAAGGCATTACTAGCCATTCATAATGTCCCTGTGGAGTACTAAATGCTGTATAAGGAATACTATCTTCTTCCATTTTTATTTGCCAAAATCCTGATTTACAGTCGAATTTTGAATAACAAGTTTTATTTTTTACAAGATTTATTAACACTTCTTTATTCGGTAAAAAATATCCATCAAATTTTGTGTATTTATTTAGTTCCTTATAATTTATTACCATTCTAGCTTTTCCTCTAACTTGTTCTGCTCTTTTTCTGACCATAAAAGCTGGGCTATTATGTGGGCTATTACTATTTCTAATTAAGTTTAAGTTTAATAACTCTTTTATTTGGATTTTGAATTCTTCTCTGTCTTCCTTTGTATACATCATATGTTTAAGTCTTATGATTCTATTTTCTATTAATTCTATCTTTGCTCCAGGATGATCTGTTTTCCATAATGCTAATGGATTTTCTTTATAGACCTTTTCAAGCTATGATTTTATTGTCTCAAGTTGTATATTATAACTCTGTCCTTTAGAAATTAAATAATATTTTCATAAATTACCTTATCACCACGTTGGACTGGCTGAACTCTGTAGGGTTTAAATTCTCGTGTAATACGAAGGATGTGATTACAAGGTGTTTTAAGGGTGATCATGTATGTAGTTTGTTGATAATACTGAAATTGTTGTATAAAATCATTACCTAAAAGTATATCACAATCCATTTGGTTATATTGGAATACCTGGTTTATATGTACAATTTTACTTCCCAAAAGCATTTCACAATTCAATAAACTTTGATTAATATGTTGTTTATCTCTTGTTATACCAATAAGTTTTATTTTGCCATTGACCTGCCATTGACTAGATAAGAAAGTTTTCATGATTGGTATTTCGCTGCCTGTGTCTATTAAGGCACATGTATCTAGGTCTTTTTCGACTATATTGATTTGTATATATACGGACATATGGTATTTGATATATGCTTGATTTAACATGTTTCACATATTATCCTTTGGCCTTCTATTTGTAAGGTAATTAGGTGTTTCTCAATCTTATAATATTCTAAACTGTTTAAGAAACTATTTCCTAATACTATATGTTTTTCAGGGTCTGTAGTCATAAAAGAATCTATATAACAAGCTACAATTATTCTAATTCCTTCAATGATAAATGGAACTTTTACTTCTTGTTTACATATATGTTTATTTCCATTGAAATCAGTGTATTCATATGGAATTTCCTTTTCTTTAATTAACAGTCCTTTATTTTTTTGTGATTCATATAATTATGGCTTGTTCCAGTATCTATTAAAATGGGTAATTGTGTTGTATATTTTATTCCATTGAAATATTGTCCAAGTATTCTTACTACATTACTGGTTATAACGGGTCTGGCTAATGCTTGTGTGTTTGTATTAGCTAATTGTTTGTTAGTACTTAATCTTCTAGATGAACTTCCTCTTAAAAGGGTTCTTCCAGCAAAGCTTATTGGGATTATAGAATTCTCATTATTATCATTTAAAAATTATTTCTTATCATCTATGTTTAATTCATAAGTTATTGGGATTTTATAATCTTGCATAACAGGTTCTATGAGGGTTGCTATGTCCTCACACTCTTTGTTTATTTCTATATAGGGTTTATCTCCATAAACTTCTCCGTAATTTGAATTACAAAAACTGTATAAGGCTGAATAATGTATGGTCATTAATCTATTTCCCTCTTTCATCAAATTCTTCTTAAGTAATTTAAAATGTAGGCTAAGTGTTTCGTCTATATTCCTATCTTTTATGTGTACACAGTACCTAGGATGGCATGTAAATAATAATTTAGTATAACATAAATTTCCTTCTACTGTTCCTAAATGTCCTATACTAGGATCATGGAACCGTTGATCATGTATTGACAGTACTATGGGACTATCTACTCCTTCTTTAAAGAGAGATTTTATTAATATTTGAATTTCAGCTAGATATACATATTGTATTTTTTTTCTCTTGTTGATTCATTTTTTACCTTTCTTAGTGCTAAATCTATGGTTCTTTTATTTATTAAACTAAACCTAATATTTCCTTCAGCTTGTGTAATGGTTACAGCTTTTTCTTGTTCATAATATTCATGTAATACTATTCTTTTCCTTTTAAACAGATCTCTTAATTTTTGTAATATTCCATATTCTGGTTTTTCTACATTCAATTTTAAAAGTTTGTTATATTTTTCTTTATTAAAAGTGGCTACAAGGCTATATCCACTTTTATTTTCTTCTCTTTCTATTTCTTCAATATCTTTCTTTATTAAAAGTGGCTACAAAACTGTATCCGCTTTTATTTTCTTCTCTTTCTATTTCTTCAATATCTTCTACTTCTTGTGTTTCAATTATATCCTTTTTATTCTGATTCATTTTCAGAATCTTTTACTATATATATTTCCTCTCCTTCATAATCTGATATATTGCTTATTTCTTCTAGTTCTTCTTGTATTGTATTAAAGTCTTTTTGTAAGATTCTAACTTTCTTCTTCTTACAATCTGTGCTAATATGGCATATTTCTCCGCAATTCCAACATTTACATTTTGTTTTATCTAATTGTTTTCTTTGACTTTTATACTTTCTCTTATAATATTTTCTTCCAGGTTTTCTATATTTCTTTTTAAAGTTAGTATATTTTTTATATCTTTTCTCTTTTCTATACAATTTCCTTTTTCGTTTATACGGCATAGAACAGCCCCATTGGGTTGGCATCTCTGTCTTCTCACAACATATTGTTGTTATATTTTTATTCTTTTTTATTAGATTTCTTTAGATACATATATCACTAAGTCTTGTGTTTAGAAATCTTATCCTAGCTCCTAGAGTATCTGGAAGTCTAGTTGAAGTACTATCTTTTTCATATTCATTAATAAAATAACTATTCCAAGATATGGCAGTTTAGAGTAATATAGATTTTTATAAACTTCTTGGTCCTCTAAACTTACATATTGTTCATAATAGTATTTAGTAAATTCACAAGTATATTCTTTGATAAAACACATGTTGCAAATTGTTAAATTCATTAATTTTAACCTTGCTCTTTGTTTTTCATTATTAGCTTCTCTTTCTGAGTTTTCTAGCCAATCTTCTCCTAAAAATTCACTTGCAATGTATTCAACTATTCTTTCAATGCCTAAAGCATTACTTCTTCTAAAAGCTATTTTAGTTGAATCTTTTATTAACATTTGGGTTTCATCACTTAATCCTCTCCACCAATTAAATATATTTCCTGTAAAACTGGTTAATAGGATATCTACAAATATATCTATTTTTTCTTCATTTGTAGTTACATTCCAGTCATCATTAGCTCCATTGTATGTAAAGAATAGTTTCATTTGTATTCCCCATTCTGCTAATGTTTTACAAGGATCTATTTTACAATCTAGGTTTAAAAATGTTCTTGTGTTGCTTATAGGAGTTAATATATCTTGATTAGGTGTAAATTCTTTTCTCCAAGGTGTAGTTTTAACAATAGGTATATATTCATAAAAAGGTTTATTATTCTTTTTCTTTGTCATATATCTATGACTTGGTTCTGTTACATTGTGTTTCATTTCTGGTCCTCCTGCTACATTCATTTTTATTTGGTATTCTTTTTCAAAATCTTCCAAATCACTAAGGTTTATGTCACTGAATTTTTCGGTTAAGTTTTCTAGTATGTCGTCCATTACTCAGAGTTTGACTCAGATGGAGTTTGTTCTTTTATTTCTAATTTTTCTTTTCCCTTATCTTTCTTTTTTATTTCTGCTTTTAGTTCTTCAGATTCTCGCAATATTTTCGGATATTGTGTTTCCATAAACCAATAATCATAACTACCTTTTTGAGGTTTTTGGATGGGTTTTTTAAAGTTTGTTCCGATTATTCCTGTTTTCAATATATCGAGTCTTTCTATCTTTTTATTTTTCTTTTGGCCTTTTTGCATTACAGATATTTCAATCTTTTTTTTCCTATTTCTTGTTTTATCTCTTTTATTTCTTTTTGGAGATTTAAAAATATTTCTTTTAATTCTTTTAACGTAGTTTTCATAAAATTTTTGAGTACTGATTGATATTTTACATGTTGAATGTATGTTACGCACGTAACATAGGATTAGCCATTTAATTAATTTACTTACTTTCATACACATCGTCTTTCCATCTAAAGAAAACTTGGTGGTGAGAACGATATGAAGTTGCGAGTTGCTGCAGATAGCTGCTGATTAATAATAAAACGAGACAAATTTAATTAAGGACAAATAATAAAACGAGACAAATTTTCTTGATTGACTTACATGATCCTAGATCTAATGTATGTTTCTTATTGGCAGGGACCTCAATAAGTCTGCCCAAACTGCAGTGGAGTACAGTAAGTATTGATACAAATTCTGAAATTCGTAATTCCGTCTGCATACTGTGAATAGCCTCTGTTTCAAATTCCAACTTTTCCCAGTTTCAGCTCGACATTTTAAAGACATTCTACGTGATTCTTAATTATCTCTATTGATAAGTATGTGATCCAAATCTACAAAATCATACAGAGCATTAATTATCTCTATTGAAGCTTTAATTTTAATGATGCTAGCTATATTTGTATAATTTATAATCGGTCCGGCCACCACGTACTATCTTTTTATGATTAAACCATCTTCAACAAGATTTTCTTCAATTTTCTCCAAGAGGAGCTGGAGCTGTGTCTCTGATTAGCCAACGAATTAGCTGCAATTAATATTAACATTGCCCACCCAAGAAATAAGAGTGATTTAAAGAATTAGCAAGACTTCATTGAGAGGAGCGATCAAGCCACCTCCTTATCACTTGCGGCAGCCGTCTATTAACTAAAATGCCAATTTGATACAAGAAGAAACAACAAGTACGTACGTACTTGGCAATTGTGTTCATTAAGAAGTGACAGCGTTCAGGTGATGACTTTACTTTTGTTATCTTGCTAACAATGGTAGTCTAATTTTAGTTTTACTGTGACCACTATTCAAGGTAGGCGAAAGTTACAGATGTGGCAAAATCAATAATTAAATTCATAAAATGTTAAAAAATAAAAACTTATAAATTTTCCATGACTACTTACTAATAAATAAATAAATTAAAATGTAGTTAGTTAATCTAACACCATATTATATCTTATTTGATAATAGTATAAAATAAAAATAATTAAAAAATAAATAATTGAATAAACAAATATGGCTTTCTAAACAATAAAAATTCTAGAGTTAAAATTTTTATTGTTATTTTATTTTTTTTAAATTGACATTTTTCTATTGTCTTCCATGTACAGAGATTTTGAGCGTTGAGAAGAATATATTTGATGAAGCTTGATAGCACTTGATGGGATAGCAAGTAAGGGTAAATATTTATTAATTATTTTTATTAAATAAAAAAATTTATTTGTTATTTATTTCAATTATATCTATTTTGTTCAAGTTAAAATACTAAATATAAATTGGAGGTAGACATTTTAACAGATCATCTAAGCTCTCAAATCTAAAATTTTGTGTAGATTTAAATTCATAATTTTCGTTAATTTTCATATATTCATATAACAAATTTATGAGATTTTTTCTTTTCAGCATGTTATATTTTGAAACTTTCAATGTATTATTCTAGTTTTATTTAAATAATTTATTTATTTAAATTTTATTTAATTTTGAATTTGATTAGTAGTAAAATTATTTTTATATCAATTATTTTTATTTAAATAGCTCGTGGATTGGGCAAAATTAAAAAATTTTAATCCATAAAATGGTAGATTGGATATGAATTGGGTCAAATCCACATTCGATCCACAGTTGCATGGATTAGATTTGGATTGAATTTCATCAATCCATGAATTAGATTGGATTAAAAATTTATTATCCACAAAATCGTAGATCGGATATGGACTGACGTTCAATCCGCAAAATCCGATCCCCAAACACTCCTCCATCAAAATTTTCAAGAATATGTTTTATCTTACAATTTTTTTTAAAGTCATAGTCTAATGGCAGTCCAATTTCTACTCCATCCATATAAGTTGAATTCAAATCTCATACCTCTTATCTCCGCACAAGAGATTTAACCAATTGAAATAGCTAGCACCCACAAATATACTAGTACAGCATCTCTTAACGTTTAACATACGTTTAATTAACGCTATAGCTATTGATAAACACATTGTTCAATATATGATCAAGAATCTAATCCTGCGAGCAACAGCAGTAAGAAGAACCATTATAATGCCTAGCTCTTATCCTCCGGCCCGATGCTTCATCATAGTGATTTAAAAAATCAACCACAGCTCTCTAAAAGAAATGAAGATATCATCTACGTAAAGAACCCGAGACGGAGATTCACAACCCATTAGAACTGAGATAAATTGGAACAGACTAGTAATCTTGAGATAAGTTAAACCATGACTTGAGTTGAAATCAAAGCACCAGAATTTAAAAATCTTTCGGCTAAGCCCTTGAGGAATTTTCTAGAGTACGGCTTTTGCTTACCTCTGTTTAATTTCTCTTATATGTTTCTTTCATTTTATTAATAAAGTTAAATAATAAATTAAAGAACGAGGGAAGATTTTTCCAAGTCATGCATCAATCAAGAAACCGACCAAATTAGTTTCTCTCCATGATTTTTAAAAACTAGAACAAAATTTTATTTGAACATAACATCATTAATTACAGAATGGATCAAAATGCATTAATCATGAAACTGATACCTATTAATGCTGTGTTTACTTGTCAATAGTCAAAATGGACTCGAATGGGAATGACAAATGGTAGGGGTGTTCACGGATTGGATTTTACGGATTAGACATCAATCCATATCCGATCTATGATTTTGCAGATTATAATTTTTCAATCCAATCCAATCCACGGATTGAATAAATTTAATCCAAATCTAATCCATACATCTCCGGATCATGCGGATTTAACTCAATCCATATCCAATCCATACGTCTGCGGATCGGATGCAGATTTAACTTATTCCATATCAAATCCACCATTTTACGCATTAGTTTCCGAATTAAAAATCTTTAGTTCTCTCCAATCCATGAAGGCATGAACTAATGAAATAAAAAATCTAATATAAAAACAAATTTACTACTGAGTAAATTAAAAATTGAATAAAATTTAAATAAATTAATTGTTTAAATAAAGATAAAATAATACATTCATAGTTTTAAAATATAACACATCGAGATTAATTATTCAAATAAAACTACAATAATATGTTCAAAGTTTCAAAATATAACGCACTAAGATTAATTGTTCAAATAAAGTAACAATAATACATTAATATAATGCCGAAATTAATTGTTCAAATAAAGCCACAATTAATTGAAATGACGAAGTTTCTGAAACCAAACACAATCTGATCTTTCACCAGAGCTGTTGTGCCTGTCGAAAACTGGTGATTACGGAGCCTTCAACGATGGGAACCAAGAGAAGCCATATGAGTGGCGATCTTGAAGGTTGTGATAGTGAAATTGTTCGGCTGGAACCAGTGATTGTGAAGTGGCTCGATGGACTCGAGAAAGAAGATGGCTTGCTCTAGCCGGAATCGCGCGGCCGACGTCCTTCAAATCGGTATTGAGAGTGTATCGAACCAGTATTGGGTGTTGCTAGTGCGTGTGACGACAGAGAAGCTTAGGGTTTTTTGTTTGCAAATTGTTACTGACTTGTATTATGTTACTTTGCTTTTGGGTGGCTTTGCATATTGTTGGTAACTTGGCGTTATGTTAGGTTGTTTTTGCTAGTGCGTGTTACTTTGTTTTTATTTTGTTTTACAATTTTTACAAGTTATATTTGCATATTTGATTATTTAATTATTTTTTATTTATTATTATTATTGGGTAATGGCTAAGATATGTTATAGTGCTTATATAACTATGTAATGTCACATTTATAATATTTTTAATTAAATTTATAATATTTTTTAACTAAATAAATAAATAATTTTTTTATGGAATTATAGAAGTAAATCCATATCCAATCCATTGACTGCAAATTTTTAAATTTCCAATCCATATCCAATCCATCAATCCACATATCGCCATTTATACGGATTGGATTTTCACAGATCAGATGGATTGAGCGGATTTGATTGGATTCTGAACACCCCTAATAAATAGGAATCAAAATAAGTTGTTTACTTAACCTACAGGAATCGAAATGGGAATGAGTTAGATTATAATAAATTATTAAAAAGTACTTAATAAATTACTGTCATAATTATTATTTATATTTTAATTATGGTGATTATTTATTTAAAATTTGTTATTATTAATAATTATTGTCAATAATATATTAATAAATGTAAAAAAATTTAATTAATTAATTATTATAATACACTAATTAGTTATAATTATATATATTATTGTTAATATATATTAATATATTAATTAATAGTAATAATAATATTAATAATTATTAGAATAGTATATTAACTAATTATTTATAATAAAAATAATAATATATGAATTAAGTAAAATAATTATATTAATAATTATTAAAATCATATATTAATTAATTATAATTATTAATATATTATTGTTAATAATATACTAATATATTAATTACTGTGATTATTTATTCAAAAAATTTAATTATTAATAATTAGTGTTAATAATATATTAATTAATTGATTAATTATAATAATATATTAATTAATTATAAATTATGACAAAATGGGCATTTTTAATTTTGGGGAGGGCAAAATAGTCAATCCTGGGAATGGGAGACTCATTCCCACCTCCCCTTGGGAATGAGTCTCCCGTTCCTCCTTCCTAAATTGTGGTAGGCCCCGTGATTTCAATTCTGATTCCAATTCCCAACTCCATTTTACGAAGTAAATACTGTCAATGATTCCGATTTTGGATTCTAATTTGCTAATTCAAGAAGTAAACGCAACAGAAGAGTCATACTTATGCAAACTAATAGACATAAACTTAGGGATGACAAAATCCTCTACGTGTTTGGGGCCCCACGGAGCCCCACCCCAAATGGAAAAGTTTTTAATAATATTTGGAGAATGAGATGGGGAGTGGGGGAAAAGTAATCCCAAAATTGTTAACGGGGTGGGGTTTGGTATTGCACTCTCCACCCCACCCCACCCCCAATTATATATAAATATGTTTTTAATTCTTCTTTAATAATTTTTATTTTATCAACTATAATGTCAATTAATATTTTTTTAAATTTTTAAGTCATATAAACATAATATGAGTAAAAGAAAACCCTATAATATTTTTCAACTTTAAAACATTATTATATTTTCTTTTCTTTTTTAATGTGCTGCTCTCTTTAAATATTTTTCACTTTTAATATCATTTTAAGATATTGTTTCAAATTTTTAGAGATTTTTAAAAAAATTAAATACTTTATAATATGGTGATAATTTTATTTTAAGTCTCTAATTTTTAATTTACTGAAATCATATTTTCATATCTACTATAAAATAAGTAAATGAGGAATGAGGTGGGGATGGGGGAATCATTCCCCACGTGGGGATTCCCCATCCCCAACCCACTAAATTTATTAGGGAATGGGGTGGGGAATGGAGGCAAAAAATTTTAATGGGATGGAGAATGGGGTAGGCATCCCCACCCCCACCCCGCCCCATTGCTATCCCTAAACTTGAACTTATTTTTATTATCGTTATTTTGTTAATTATTCCAATCCCCAATTGTTTGATCAGCAAGTATCAAGAACGGACCAAATTCATTTCTCCATGACTTTCCAAAAACTAGAAATTTTGTTATTTGATAAGAACATCATTAATTAGAGTTGATCAAACCGCATTATTTTCTTTCATAAAATTCATGCCTATTAGTGTCAAACTTTATTTGTATTACCTAGTGGACATCAACTTTTTTTTTAATTTTTTAAATAAAAAAGACCATTTGATTTTAACCCATGCCCTTGGCCTTAGGGAAGCTGACTTCTTTTATAGTCGATATCAGCTTGAAATTTGTTATGTTAATTATTTCAATCCCCGATTATGCAATTTTAAATTATAGCCTAGCGGCGGTCTCATCATCACTTGTGTGATTTTCTTTTGCCAATAGGATATGCAGAGAGTTTGATCTCACCCAATAGCAAAATAAACTTCCTAATAAGTGAAGGTGTAGTATAAATACTTCACTCCCATATTATTTATTAGCAGGTTAATTATTTTATATGCATCTTTGATTTTAATTTTTTTCCCATAATTGCTACTATGTTCGAGCTGGTCATGAATTATTTATAAGATTTTTCACGTTGCTTTTAGGTGCATCGGATTTTTCAGGTTTAGTGGAAGAGTAGAGGAAGTCAAATTAAGAAAAAGGATATTATTTATTGATGGTAACATTATTTATACATATGTATATCTAAATAATGGGGTTGGATCAGGAGCCCATTAATAATCATAGATTAGCTAATATAGTTAAAAAAAAATGCACCATAAAGCAATTTCACAAGCACTTGTTAGTCTATGTTGAGCTTTACTATTAATAGTTCATAGTTCATTGGTGCACTGTAGGTTTACTATTTGAAGTAAATGTTATGGTGCGTGCATTCTTCATAGGGCCAACTACTGAATTTAGCATGGAAACTTACAAAATGTAATAGAGAGAGGTAGATAACAGCCAAAAAACACTAAGATTGGAAATCAGGGCTATTAAATACTATTACAAGCCCTTAGAAAAGACAGTGATCATCCTGAAATGTATATACTGAAAATAAGAAATATTAATCATAAAGTTATGGGTCAACAGAACTATTGACTACTTGTCTGCAGCAGAAGATATATATTTTTAACTTTAGCTCTCTATTTTGTTAAAAGAACTAGGCAAAAGAAGGAAACTTCGGTGTCTAAAGTTTGCCACTTGGAATATTTCACTGTCCAAACATTCACTCACTGCTTATGTCATCAATGAATTTTGTCTAATTATATGTTGATAAAGATATGAGAGTAATATAATGCATTTAAGGCTTAACATATATTTTAAATTACTATAACTACCATATTATTAAACTACTATAACTAACATATTATTTTAAAGTTATGTTAAGGAAAAGAATAAACAAAAAATAAATAAATAAATAAAGGTATTCTAAAACTTTGATCTTTTTAAAAGTAGATTTTGATGTAGATAAAATAATTTTTATTTTTTTAAATCACATACTCTAGTTAAAATCAAATTTGTATTTATAAAGCTTGTAAATTTATTTACTTTTTTAGCATTGATATTTGAACACTTTCAACATAAGAAATAGGGTATTGGTCATGCTACAACATTATTATAGCACATAAAAAGACAATACCATTTATATTATTGTACTATCGTTTTTGTTACGATAGTATTTTGTTAGTAGTCAAATATTAATTTTTTAAGTAAAAAGGTAGACAAAATGTAAATCAATCTTTATTCTCTCCTAAAATTCTAATTCCTAGTTACCAAACAAAATTATTTGAAATCATTAGGCTAAGTGCATGGGTTCTTAAAACTGTAGGTGATAGAAGTTACTAACACAAACAAATTTGACGGGCCATTTTATAAAATTTTATAAAATTTTTAATTTACTATTTTACCACCTATATAAAGAGTGCCACGTCGACATATCAATTCATTTGCAAATTATATTAATTTTGTAAAATTCATTGACTTGCCGGTCGCCCCTGTTCTCTGAATGCTTATGGCGTTATCATCGTTGTCTTTACTTGTGATAACACTAAACCCTTCTTATTCCCTTCCTCGACTGTCAAACCCTAACCTTATTTCCCGTGTCCACACTAAACCACGCTCAATTCAGGCCATTAGATTATCCTGGACCCACATTAATCCAACTGCTCACAATGACCAACAGCCTCTCCATCTCCATTTCAAGCTTCCTCTTCAACTGGCTTTTGCTTCCCCCGTACTCTTTCTTGGATTCAGAGTCCGTATTTGCTCGGCCGGTCCCGCACAGCTCCCTCTCACTCCAATTGTCACCCAACAAGACCAATTGCTGAATCAAGGCACAGAACAAGAAGAGGATGAGAAATTGAAACAAGAATTTGAGAATTGGAAATCGAAAACGTACGCATTGACCGTGCCTTTGAGGGCAATTACCTTCCTTGCGAAATGAGTTTGGTAATGTAATTTGTTCTCTATTTGTGTTCCCTTTGTAGTCATTTCATTTATTAATTTTTTTTTTTGCTTTTATTTGCACTTACGAAGTCTCGGGTATATCTACGCAGGAATGATGCAGGAGAAATTGATCCTCGAGGTAAAATATGCGCGGCACCATATCGGTGGGGCACAGTGGTGATAGCTTACAAGAAAAGTAAATTTCGAAAGCATAATTTGGCTCCAATTGAGGTAATAATTGTCTTTAAGCTCATTTAGTTTTATATCAAACAAAATCAAGACTGCCTTTCTCTTCAATATTTTTTATGATAATAACTTTAGAAGCAGCTAATTGACGGGTAATCAAGGTATTCCTTAAAGGGTCTACAAACTCAATGATATTATCTTCTGCAAATGGTTCATTAGACTTCTTAGTTGTAGTCAAATGTACGCTAAGGACAGCAAGAAGCTATGCCACCGTAGCATGGAAATGATGGCACTCAATAAGTGAGTTGGTAGGATGTGAACCAGAAAAATTAAATAATGTCTCCCTGGCTATGCCAGCTCATAAGTTAGGGTTAATATTAGAGCTTGAGAAACTATAACCTTGAGAAGCTATTGACTGCAAATTAAAATATCCATTAAAATGTTTAGGGAGTTATGAACGTGGAAGTATCTTCCAATTTCTAAGGCCATATAGTAGACATCATCCAGGATCCTATTAAACTGCAGTTAGCCTCCTGCTTGATGCTAATTTCAAACAATTAATAAATTTGGTCAATGTAACTGGAACTTGCTAACTGACGTCAGATTGCGACTTGAGCACCTTAAAATGGGATAGACGATTAGTAGCACTGAATTCTCCTTGCCTAAGATTGAGGAATTGTTCTAACTACCATCTCCTATTGTAGGTTGATTATTATGTTCTAATTATGTCCATTTTGACCCAAAAAATTACGTAATCTTGCTCTGCATACTGTCACTGAACAATGTCAATATCGTTTACCAACTAACTTGAGTTTGATATAACAAACACACGGTGTGTCTCTCGTTTCTCACCATGATGGAGAACTTTTCTAATGCATGAAGTAAGTTTCGATATGTGGGTTAGCTTGGAGAAGATATCTCAAATGAAGAATATGGGGAGTTAATGGGAAGAAACAGTTCAGTAGTTTATAATTCTGTAGTAAAGTTTTGTCTTGAAAAAATGGTCAAAATTTAAATGAATGAGGACAGGGGGTCTTCATTCTTTTTTCCCTTTTTTATACCAAGATATCTCTCAACCTTTATAAAATCCCCACTGGATATCTGCTTCTAATAATTAAAATAAAAATTCCACCCACAAATAAATACTGACCAATACTGACCAAGCTCTAACAATAAAAAGTAACATCTTTAGTCAAGTAATTTACAGTTCCTCATCATCTTCGTGTGAGACTATCAGTACGTTCCAAAAACATAATAAAACTGGTTTGATCCTGTTTATTGATGTTTAAATGTTGTTCATTGTGACATGCAGAAATGATGAGGTGAAGTTTCTTTGGTCATCAATTAGTAAGATCTTGTTTGAAGTTGTTTTCTGAAATGAACTGCCAAATGGTAGATTGTTTTGGGGCATTTGATGGCTCTTTTTTCCTCATTTTAAACATGTGCCTGCTTGGAACAGGAAGCATTAGGCTGCGGAGTTGTTATATATTTTGACATGCTCTGGTCATTGCACAATTTGTTCACACTGGAAACTAGAATGAGAAATTTGTTGACGTTTTTTTGAGAGATCTGCATTCTATGCACAATAACATGATTAATGAAAATGGATTGTAGGACTGGAAAGATCTGTGGCGGCCTGAGCTCGCAGGAAGAATTTCAATGGTTAATTCTCCCCGAGAGGTTATTGGTTCAGTTTTGAAGTATATGGGTGCATCATACAAAACAATATTGATTTGCAAGTAGCTGGTGGTTGTTAGTAATATGCCCTAAAGGCCAATCAAATGGTGTTTGTTTGTTTAGGGAATTATTGTATTTGAATAGTATTTTGATATTTATTAAATGGCAAAGTTATCAATATTCATAAATTAATTTAATGAATATAGTCCAAGAAGTAAAATAGTTAAGGAGCACATTCTCGAGTTTGTCGAGAATATGAAACGTGCATCCTTTGTACTATACTTCTAAAATAGTTCCTAGTGGTGGATTTATGATTGGACATTATAAATTCCTATAAACACTAGTATGTGTTATGACTCCTTATGGTATGTGATACTAAAATGGATGGTGAGTTTCATATCATTGACATGAGATGTCAAGTCAAACACATAGGTACTTGTTGAGAGAACGAGTTTACTGAACTTGACTAAATATAGTAAGCCATATGGTTTTGAGTGTTAATGGCTTATTATACATTGTATTAGACACTATGTTTAGTAATGGTCTTTAGACCTGAGGCATAACAGATGTCTTATACATAGACATCTCTGATATGTGAATGCATAATGATTGATTCCTAATCACGGAAGAGATCTAGCAATAGCTGTCATGGTTGGCTATGTATGAAGACTAGTGCATGGCCAATATGGAATTCATCACTTTGTAATATACAAAAAGGATGTCCCTATGAGATAATATGAATTGGCATGAGAAATCCTTGGCCAAGGTGAAATATATTTGAAGGAGTTCAAATTATATTTTCATGTCAAGTTCATTTAGATTTATTTTGAGATAAAGCATAAGTGCTTAACATAATAAACCATAAGCCGTGCTTTTCTCTGGACATGGATGATGAAGAGACCAAGACATAGAGATACAATGGAATAGGTTCTATAGATCCAACAATTCTTGTTATTTGGATAGTTGTGATATACTGCTAGGTGTCACTCATGACTTGTAGAAACCTTAAGATCAATATTGGTAAAGCGTATTAGCAATGCATCTTAAGGTCATTAGAAAAGTTCTAATTGATGACTAAAGAGTTTAGCATCATTTAATGAATAAAGAGTTATCATTAAAATAGTTCTACTACCTTATAACTAAGAACCTAAAAGGTCACACACTAAATAGAAATGAAAAAGGAGTTACTAGAAAATGAGAAGTTAAATTTCCTAATTTTAGGAAAATCAATATTTATATTATAATTCATTGAGAATGAATATATATATAAATATATCTTAAATATGATTTAAGATAGAAATTTAGATGTTCCATAAATAGTTTAAGGAACAAAATAAATTTCATAAATCCTCCATTAAACATTATGCAATATCGAGCACGTAAAATGACCATTTTGGACATGTTCCGGTTCATATATGATTATGGACTTCTAGACCAATTTTGGGTTTAGAATTTTGGGCTTTTATTGGATCTAATATGGATTAAGAGAAAGCATTAGAACATGTCACATAATGAGCCCACATTTAACCATTTGATTTGATCAAAATGGGGTTAATTAATTAATTACGAAATTAATTAATTTAGCTATTTATTTATTTGATTAAATAAAATATTTAAGTGATAAGATCACTTTCAATAAATAATAGCTAAGTGGGTGGGTCTAGCACATGATAATGTTTGGTGCCATTATTAGAGATAATGGTAGCTTTATTTGGGGTATGAATCATCATGAACTAGCATTCATGTTTCTTGATTATCTCTCTCATTTCAAAACGAAATTTCGAGATTCCAAATCCTCTGAACTCCTAGAACATTTCTAAGTGTGGACTAATTAGAGGCATCACAATTGGGGTGCTTTAAGGATCTCAGATCGTGGCAAAACAGAAGCTGTTCGTGCAGAGCTGTATTTTCTGGACAGTGTTCGTAGCTTGCTGTTTTCAGTCGTTTTCTCCTACCTCACGAAGTCTTTTTCGAAACTGCAAGTGAGGTAATTAAACTTCAATCTTTCCTCTTGATTTTCATTTTTGAATGAAGCCGATCCGAGGTTTCTAGAGCTTCCGCCATCCGTTTTAATTTTACTGCGCAAAAGTTGCGATTTTAGGAACCTCATGGACAAATGTTGTCCTTCAGTGGGAAGATTGCTGTTCAGCTGAATCTGGCATTACTGGCAAACCAGGTACTCTTAAAGAAATGATATCTGGCCATTGCATGTTATTGCCTGACAGCTGATTTTGTATGTAAAAGTCTGCTTCTTCATACATATGAATGCATGTGTTAGTGTTTTCTCCTCCTTTTCATACATATGAATGTTAGCGTTGTCTTTTCATTTTCATACATATTAATACATATGTTGGTGTTCTCTCCTGAGATGGATGCAATAAATGCTTTTGCTCCTAAATTTAGCTGAAGAAATGGCAAGGGATGTGAGATTGTGTCTCATTAAATTGACAAAACCCAAAACAACGAAAACCCATAATAATGTGGTGTGGGTAAATTGGCACCATTTGGTTTGTTTCCTTAATGAGAATACGCAAGCAATGGAGACTAACAAAAGAAGTGGCAACAACAAGTCAGTGTCCATTGATGGATGCATCTTTAGGCAGAAATAGGTTTGTAGTTGACCAAATTTATCTGGCATGCCAATTTCAAAAAAATTAAATTATGTGGTTATTAGCTTTAATGAAGGGGGATAATAGGTGCAAACAGGTGGATCCAGGAAAGTTCAACAAAGTTCTGGTATGGCGTAGTGAAATTGGTTTGTGCAATTCAAGAGTCTTTCAGATGAACGATGATGGGTTCTGATTCAAAAATGTTATAAATTTACTGTGCATAGTATTCTAATATAATCATCTATAAGTCCTAGTTATTGAAATTGTCTACTTTGTCCAGTTTGAGTTAAGGGCACATGTAATATGAAAAATAGTTGTCGCATCTTTTAGGTTACCTAACATTTGATCAATCCTATTATGAGGGATTCAAGATGTCTAACAATATGTAGAATGCCCATGCTCCTCCCCATTGTTTATCTTATACAATAATTTGTTTTAGATGCTAATATCTTTGTCGATACCGGTAAGGCGGTAACAATATTATAATATCTGCGTTTGTTGGGTTTTACATATGTTTGACTGTTTGAGAGTACACACCATCTGAAGGCATTTGGAATTGGAGATGTATGGGTTGCTGTTGGGTGGAGTAGTGATGTTCTTCCTGCTGTCAAACATATGTCTAATGTTGCAGTTGTTCCCAAGTCTGGTGCTAGCTTATGGGCCGATCTTTGGGTATACCCATGCCTGCCATTCTACTTCGATATTCACATTGTTATCTCCTTCATATTAGCAATCAGTAAACACGATAATGTGACTAATAAGTTTGTATTCTCTTTATAGGCAATCCCTGCTGCCTCAAGACTTGAAACAAAACAAATTGGAGGGGAGGTCCGTCTCCATTAATCCATCAATGGATAGAATTCTGCTTGCAAACAGCAAGAGCATTGCCTTTCAAGCAAGAGGTTATCCCGGGCGCATCTCCCTCTGCCCTCGAAAGTACTCTGGTTAAGTTGCCTGGAGAACTTCTGAAGGGTAAACCAAGTCTGGATACTAACTTAATTGCTGGAGTACCCCCGGCTGAAATTCTGGTCAGATGTGAGTTTTTGGAGCCATTATCTGAAGCTACTTTGTCAGATTATGAGTGGCTGCTTGGTAATCTGCAAAAACCTGCTCATGTCTTGATGAAAAGGGTGCAACTTTACTTGTCATCATTAATCCAAAGCTTTCTAGCAAAAGCTACATTGAAAAGTTAATGGCACTGCATACCAGTCATTATAATGCTGTCAGGGAAATTGGGTCAGGGCAATTAGGTCAGAGCATAACTTCATTAGTAAAAGAGGCTTCAGCTGCGTTATATATTACAGGATGTACTGAGATGGCTGAAGTTCTTGAGGTTTTACGAGAAGCGAAAGATGAGTGTTTGTTTGAACAAAGTTGTTGCCAATCTTGCAGAGTTCGAGAAGAAAGATCACGGTGCGAATGCCACCGATTTCTTCATCATTGTAGCTTCCTTAGTTGAAGTTTCCTCATTTGAAGCTGTTTATGCATATGCTGTTTCCGTGCTCAAGTACAGGAAATTGAAGAATTAACCAGATGTGATATGCTGAAAGAGGGAAGTTTTCTTCCTTGAATGTGGCCTTGTGATTTGTCTTGAAGGAATAGGATGATCACCGGCAAGAACCCTATCAAGATAGATTTTACGATGTTAACATATTATTAAGCATTTTGTTACATCAGCACTGATGCTTTCATGGCATGAAAGTGTTTAAATTTATCTGAATGATCTTGATTAATCAATTATGAGTTTTAATCGAGTAAAAACTAAATACAATAATTGTTAACAAATACTGAAATTGGGTAAATATGATCTTGATATTGAAGAATTTGAAATCACAACCCACACAGGAAATCACCCTTAGCGTGGGGATGGAGATGTTTACTGCAGCGATATTGAATATGTGCAAGGTGTTGTCTACTGCTTTTTGGGTTATGGTGCGACTTGGGATTTCAAGGTTGCCCTGAAACAATGGAGAATATTAACATACCCTCCAATGAATGAAAACGGCTGGACTAATTCTGATTACCTAATTGACTCAGGATCGGCTGGCAATAATAACAGTTTATTAACAATGCACAGTCCGAGTACTTTCCAGGATCAGATACGACGTGGTCTAATGTTGATAATAATAGTTTATTAAATGACAAATCGTTGTTCTTGGGTCTACTGTTGCAAGCCCCCAGATTTAAGAATCTTATGATGATAATTATCACCTGTAACTGTGCTGGAAGATTCAACAAGCACTGAAAAAGATGATAATTTAATTGATATGGACAGTTTCCATATCACTTTTAAATCATCTTATGTAATTGTGATGTTAGGAAGCATTAGTGATCTATATGTGAACTATTATTGGCGCCATTGGTGGTTTTATCTTGTTAAAATATGGATGATTTCTAGTTACTATTTTGTTGTAGACAATCTTAATCAATTAACATATAGTTTAAAATCATTATGTAAATCAATCTATTAATTTTTATGATATTTAACTAAGTTAAAACTAAGTGCAATCAATAAATCTCTTTTCCTTTAAAAAATTGCTACGCTTTGATTTTAGTGTTTAATATTTACTGAACTCCGATACAGGGAATTTGAAACAAAATTGTAACTACAGATTATCTAATTGCAAGTTTCTGTCCATAGCTACTCATTTGTAGTGATTATCTAATTGGCTGAGGTGACAATTATTTTTTTTAATTTTCAATAGCACAATGTGGAATTCAATAATTAAATTCTCCTTTTTAATTTGTTTCAAGTTAAATTATTAATTACTTAAACTCTGTTTTAAGTCTTTAATTTTACGTGTTTATGCAGAATTGGATTCTTCAGCGTGTTGGACACGACCAACAATGAAATCGAAAGTAAAGAAATATTACAACGTGTGGACTTCGGTAGCTGCCCTACAAGTCTACAACTTCACAAATAATAATTGAGTACGCACCTTTGATTCTCGGGACCCTTCAATGAATTTTTAGCCCCGTTGACTCCGCTGACTAAAGTTCTGTAAAAAAAAAAAATACATAGAATTCCACCAAATGCAAAACGTGTGGAATTTAATTTTCGGCCGTGTGGACCAAAACATAATTTAACGAAAAAAGAAAAAAATGATAAGATTTCTAAAATGTGTGGAAGGTAATCCATATTTTACTGAAACGACTTGTTAAAGTTTTCAAGGATTTATAATATTTGGTCATAAATTACGCGCATGTTAATTTATCCGCCACCCTTTCTTAATGAAGGGTACTTAGTCTCTCTTCTCCTCTTATAAAAATTATATTAATTGATTTTTTTGTTATGGTTAATAGTCTTTAAGAACGGATAGATTTATTGTTTTCATGACCAAATTATGCCTGCCTAAGGTTGCGACTATTAATAAAATAAATATTTAATGTTTATGTTAAAAGATATAAGATTTTATGCGTTCATTAATTGTTATTAGCTAAAGGATGAATTATTTTTTCAACCCAATCAATTGATGCATCTGCAAGAGTTTTTTCTTTATTGACCATAATTATATTCCGGGTACAATAAATTGTCTTTGGTGCTTAGAAAATATGACTTCTTACTTCAAGTTTGATATGTCGCTCCATAAGCTTACTGAAAATATATCCTCATTTACTGTCATTTATCTAATATCAATTGAAGAGCTCACTTTTTCAAACTATCACTTCCAAGTCTCATTGTCACTTGGCCATTCTTGGACCATTCAAAACCAATCAAGTGTTGAAATAATCAAATATATGCAAAATTAGAGTCACGATTTTTGGTCCCCCAAATTCTAATTCTATAACTTCTATATATCTCATTGTCAGGTCACGAACTTGTTGGCACATTTTCCAAATTCCTCTTCCATCAGCTCTCACATGTTAACTTGAGTGGAAAGTTTCCAAGTTGATTGCTAGAAAGCAACGCAAAATCAGACACACTTGATCTGTCCCCTAATTCTCTTTTCTACGTTGAAAAAGAAAAAAGAAAATATGTCTATGTAAAAATAAATAATAAACTGAGTAAAAGTACATTTGTTTAATTAACATCTGATCGGGGCATTTTTGGTGTAATTTCGTGTTGTGTAAGCCACAAATAAAATCAAACAGCTCCTTAGCATACTTCTTCCATTTTATATGGGGAAAAGGACACAGACACCCCCAACGTTTAGACAAGGGACACAAAACTCCCTAATGTTTCAAAAAAGATATTCAGACCTTCGTCTCTTAACGAAAAGCGTTTCTTTTAACAGAATTTATAATTTTAACATGTAATTACCGTTATACTCTTCTAACAAATTAAAAAATAATTGTTCATTTGTTCAAATTATCCCTATATTATTAATAAAATTATGAATATACCCTCATTTCCCAATTCCTCTATTTAACTTTTTTGTCAAAATTTCTCTTCAAGTTAAATAAATTTAATCCATTACTCAAGAATAAAAATAAGTAAAATTGGTTATTAATGCCATAAGAATAAGAATAACAATAAAAATAAATAACAATTCTATTGTCTCTCGTCTCGTCACTATTTTGTATCTCTTGTCTAAACGTTGGGGGTGTCTGTGTCCTTTTTCCTTTTATCTGCTACTTTTGTGGGTCTTATAGAGTGGACAGGTGGACAGAATTTAAAATTTTAATAGTCTAAAAAAATAAGATATGTTAAAGCTAAAGTTTGTTGCACCTTCTAATTAAATAAAGTTGCACAATTTCACCAACTTGGAGGAATTGACATTAATAGACTGGTCGTCTCTCCATATATGAAGTCTTCTTAAAAGTTAATTTTTATTTCAGAAAAAAAGAGTTTAAGTTACATATATTACAATAAGATTTTTTAAGACCAATTCCCTTCTTCAAATAATAGTGGAAAACTATTAATTTAAAAATAAAATGAATATGTATTGATTATATCCTGATTTTCATCGATTATAGTGAGAGTTTCTCCAAATTAATTCCCTTATTCAAATAATACAGAAAAAAAATAGTAATTTAATAGTAAAATAAACAGGTGTTGATTATATATCCTAAGTTTCATCGATTATGTGATCAAAGTGGCATTGTTGATTTATTTATTGTTCGATGTTAATTTTTAGGTTATATAAATTTCAAGGATTTAAAATCTTTTATCATGGATTACATGCTTGTTAATTTTCCTGTCATTGACTGTCATATTCTAGACTTAATGGTACCTTTCTTGATCAAGGGTAATTATTCTCTCTTCTCCTCTTATAAATTCCTCTTCCATTAACATCACTAGGAGTTTGTTGATCTCTAAGACGTTAGCTTGAGTGGAGAGTTTCCAAATTGATCGTTACAAAACAGCACAAAAACTAGACACACTTGATCTGTCTAATAATTCTCGTTCGATAAAATTAATTAATTTTAAGGGAATATTCGGCCAACCTCTATAATTTCAGATTGATCACTAATTAATTAAACGATACAAATTGCTAAAGTGATTAGATGTTTGCTGACAATACAAGTTCATGGCTTGAAATTTGGTCTCGATCGATTGGTTTACAAATGGATGTACTTGTGCCTTTGTGGCGATAATTGACTCCACGTCTCCACCTGCTTTCTAAGTAAAAAACATGGAAATGTACTTTCCACAAAATGCCGAATGTGTGGAATTTAATTTTTGGTCTTATGGACCAAAATACAAAGGGTGATTGCTGATTACCTGAGGTTTGGAAAAGGAGACAGTATGAGGGGTTTTGATTCCAGGTGGAGAAATGTGGACTAGAATGATGAATTCAAAACCTAGGCTAGTTAAACGACATCATTTTAGCCTGTTTAATTTGCTTAGGTTATCATGAGTTGAACATGTGCCTTACTTAAGTTACAAAATGACATGAGTTGAAGACATTTTGGCTAAGGTTTAAGTGATGCATGTGATCAAGCGCGAATCAAGTTAGTTATAAAGCTGTTATTTACGTGGCTACAACCTGTGCAATCTGGGTTTTGCATCAGCTATTATATTAGCTGATCAACAGAGCAGTTTCATGATGAATTCATAGAGCATTCTAGAGAGATTGAGAGAGAGAAAATGTTATCTTGTTCTTTGTAATATTTTGTATCATTGCTCTGCAATCTTCACAAGAATCATCAATAAAGCTCATTCTAGTGGCTTCTCCCATGGATGTTGATTGTGCTTTCACGTACAATTGAACCATGTAAATCATTCCTCGTTTGGGTGTGTTTGCTTTGTGATTTCAGCTTAATCTTGTGTTTAGATCACAGTTAATTCTCATAACAAAGTGTGGTTAATCATTGAATCTTCAAGGCTAATTAATTGGTTCAAAGGCTTCTTGTTTTGATCGTAGTTGTGATCTTGGGCAGTGATTGAATTGCTATGTAATCTTTAAAGCATCCAATTTACTAAAGTTTTTATGAGCTAATGTTGAATGAGGACAATGCTAGGAGGAAACCAGTTATGAATTTTGTTGCTAGTGATATGACGGATATATATCCTGTTGCAGCTTGCTGATGATCCAACTTTTGAAGTTAGGCTACAAAGAGATCAGATTAAGGCTTTAATCTAGGTTTATATACATTGAACAAATTTTTAATATGTATTTTAAAATAATAGGATGGGAAAATTCTAAATTGATTTTTTCAGTCCTTGTCTTTTTTAGAATTTAAAATCAAGTGGCCAACTAAATAGAGTTACCTAATAACTAATGTTTAGTTCTAATGATACAAAGCGCTTTTCTAATGCTCAGGTCCTATATTTGAGCATCAATGAGTGTGCGAGTTATTGGAAAAAAAACTTAAAACACACTCGTTAACCTCGTGAGGATATATTTAATTATTTTAGTTTACTTATTATGATTTGTAATTAATTTATTTCCTAATGATTTAGTTAAATGCTTCATAACTTCCACGTATGTAACCAATTAAAATGATCATTACTCATGTACCGTTTTATATGTGTTCATGATTCTACTAGCTGGTTGTGGATACCTTTGACGTACAGTATAAAACTTGTAATCATGCATAAAACCATCAAAGTTGTTTAATGTTTTGGACCAAATTTGATTTTGTCATGATTTTTAGTATCTTCTAGCCGGTGGAACTGACAGCCAATCTTTTTTAGCCGGTGGAACTGAGAGTTCGATGGTGACATGAAACTATTGAAAATTAATTTGGGTTCTTAAGAGGGATTAACTATGTTTGTAATCTACATGCAAAATATAAATAAGCAAGAAGTATACTTTATGAAAAATAAATAAATAATGTTTATCTTATAAAACCATGGTTGCAAGACAATATTGAATAATGAATATCTTATGTGGCTTGCTTCTATTACAACAAATATTAACAGAAAAATAAAAGTAGGGAAAATGAGAATTACCCATTTTATTTGGAAACGCTAATGAAATCTCTTTTATGTGTTAAAATAAGTTTGAAGTCTCCTAAAATTATAGCATTAATTGTTTATTTTATATATTATTTTACTATTATACCCCTAATGTTGACGTCAGCCATAAATTTTAAATATTTTGAGAATATAAATTAAGTAAAACGACTTACATATCCTTAATGATCAAATTAATTTATGATGAATTATAAATTATGGAGTAAAATTACAAGTAGAGAAAATGCCATAAATGGCCTTACTATTTGTATAAAGTATCCATTTAAATTGCAATAATATTTGGCTATATATAATCACTGGAGCACTGACATAAATTATAGTACTGCATAAATGGAAGGCAAATATGATATATTCATAGATAAATTAAAATCGCAATAACGTTTGGGCAAATGTATCCATGGCAATATATATTTTCAAATATTTCAAAAAGATGATTAAACGGTTCCCAAAAATAGACCACAATGGATATATGCGTTCATTTTGTTTAACCTTTTGCCTTAAAATCCAACAAACTCCATCCTGCATAATAAAATATCCTCTTGTAAACAAAAATACCATCCATAAATGACTTAGTACCCTAATAAGTGATGGGAATATAAAAGAAATGCACACACAAAGTCAGGTACTTTTTTGCCATAATTTATAATTTATTATTAAATTAATTTAATCATTAAGAATATGTAAGTCTTTTCACTTGATTTATATTCTAAAAATATTTAAATTTTATGGTTAATATCAAGACTAGAGGTAAAATATAAAATAGTATATAAAATTAACATTATTATAACTAGAAAGAATTTTGTATCTTTTTTAAAATATAAGGAGAATTTTACTTTATTTCTCTAAACAACAGAGAATTAATCTTTATTTTTCTTATATACGTACAAAAGGGTTGACAGTGTATGGAAAGCAAAATGTACCATCATATTTTTTTAATATTTTGTCAATAAAAGTGAGTACAAGGCCCTCAATTAATATTTTGTAACTTAGCAATTCCTTGAATTCGATAGTAATTAATAGCCCATTTGGGAGTATAGCGAAGTAGTCCGCCAAAACCCAACTATTAAGGTGTTTGATAATATTTATAGTTGGGCTTTGACAGCTTAGTAAATTTTTTTTTCACAACTTCTACTCTACAACTCTAGATTTTACTCCACAATACTTCACTTTCAAACACACCTTAAGTAACGAGAGATGAAACATGGTGTATAGTACAATGAAAGCAACATAGATCACAACTTCTACTCTACAACTCTAGATTTTACTCCACAATACTTCACTTTCAAACACACCCTAAGTAACGAGAGATGAAACATGGTGTATAGTACAATGAAAGCAACATAGCCGGACCGGACCCCTGCTGTTTTTCATTGACCCAGCAGAGTTGTATCATAAAATCCTTCTAAACAAAGAAAGTAAATTCGGATATTAGTAACGCATTGATAAACGTAACATTTTTCTTTTTAACTTTATAATGCCTCAGGCCTTGACCAAATAATTTTTTAGTAGCTTTTCTTAGTTAACTATTTGAGTTTAAATCTTAAGGAGTTAGAAGGTTAAAAAATTAATTTAGATTTTTAAATAATTATGACAAATTTTTTACTATTACTAAAATGATTTTTTTGACTATTACTCAAAGGAAATTAGAATTTTAGTTAACAAATTATTTTAATTTTCTTTAGTCTTTTTTTCTCAAAAGATAAGGTGATGGGTAAAGTCCAAATTTATTTTTTATCCCTTGTTTCTCTCAAAATTTGAATCCGGCCTATCTAGGAGAAAAAATGAAACAAAACTGGTTAAAAATTGGTCGGCCATTCCCGGGACATTATTTCGGTTAAATGGCCATATTTCTCACGTTTTATTTGACCAAAAAGCATGTAAACATGGATCAAATTTTGGCCGCTGGCTTTTAGGCCACGAACTTCTAATGGCGTGGAGCCTTTCGGTAGGGACAATGCACCCATCAGTACAGGTTCTTACAAGACAAAGCTAACCCTTGAAACTTTTCCTTCTCTACCTTATAACATATTGTTTCACCTCTCATCGGAGGCATGGGAAGATTTTTATATGATAGGGTTCTGATTCTCCCGTAATCTAATTTTTCTTAATGTTTGTAGAAGATTAAGACACATGCAGTTCTTTTTAAATACCAAAGCTGACACTCTTGTGACTAACTAAAAATCTAATACTAACCGATGTTAATTTTAAAATCCACCTAATTCTCCTCTTTATTTTTCTTACAGTTTTAAAAAAATTTCATATGTCTTCTTCAGACGTTAACATGTAATTCTTTCTTTTTTCGATTTAACTCCCTCTCTTCTCTTACTTTATATTTGATTTTGGAACTCAAACTATTATCACAATTAGATTAAATTCGGGAATAATAGATGTTAATTCTATGTAATAAAGATGTTTGTTTATTGAGTTTTTTTTAACTTGCTCTTATTTTTGTTTTCTTTTAGTTCTCAAAAGTATATATTGATAATTTTTTTTTTTAAATCTGTGCCGAGTTGATAACTTAAACTAGATGGCCTAGAATAATCCGAGAATGAGAAACGAGAGAATCAAAGTTCCCAGAGATTAGAAAAAAGAACATAAGATAGTTTGTTGATTTTTTTTAATTTGGAAAAGTATTCATTTTAACATTTTGAAAAAAAAAAGAATAATGTGTGGATATCCCAAATTTTTTATGCCAAATTTCATCCCAAACAATGTACTATTTGTTAAGTGGTTGATAATTCTTTACAAAATTCATACGATTAATTATATTATCTCACCAACCAATTGGTGAATGATATAGTTTTTTAAGATGAAAGAATTTGGGATATGTAACACAGGAAAAAACAAATTACAATACCTAGAACACCATTGTTAATTATAGTAAACACCGTTAGTTTTAGATTTTTAATTAGTCACATAAATTGTTTTGGTATTTAAAAAGATAAATAAAAAGTAATCAAATCTTAATCCTCAAAAATTTAAATACTACGTATCTTAATTGCGTATAAAAATTAAGAAAGATTAGATGAAGAGAGGATATATTAAAATGCTACATGGAGATACTGCTGGTACACAGTCGAAGAAAGTCAATAAAAGAAGAAAATTAATTTAGATCTTGAATTCAATACGTGATTCGAAATTATCTACATAAGCGTTTGCATCTGATGTCAGAGATCTCTTGTGAAAATTGATGCCAATAACAAATTGATCTGAGGTGTGCAATTAATTCCATAATCAAATAATTTTTTTGAACATCCAAAAGAACCCTACAAGACTATAAGATATACCGAAAAAATCTCCCATCAAATCCTACTCGGTGTCCGGAAACATGAAACAAACTTAAAATATAATTTTGATTTGAGTAGTTACAATGACATGTTTGAGTTCGATCTTAACTTTCAGTACTGATGAGCAGAAACCATGAAATATAATATTGAATATGAGACAGTATGTCTCAACAACTGCAGATTTTCCCATTGAAAGTTCTATTTAATTAAGATTTGAACTAGCAAACTAATATACGTTGGCCTGAAATATTCACAAAATTTCTGCTTAGAAGATTGTGTTTTTTTGTTTTTTTGGCAATGAGACAAACGAGGGATGTCCATTTATAGAAATTAATTCCTCTGAAAATAACACGAGTGGAGTCAGTTTTTTCATTCAACTTCAAGACGCCAGTAATACATATTCCTCTCTCTCTCTCTCTCTCTCTCTCTCTCTCTCTCTCTCTCTATATATATATATATATATATATTATATTTAATTTCAGATAATTTATTAATATTCAAATTTAAATGTACTAGAGATAAGTTATAGTAATTGCATGAAGACATCAACGTTATTTTGGTATGCACACTAAGGTGAACACCATTATATTATGCATATATGGTAAGGATCAAGATTATTATTTGATGAACATATGTGATGTAGGAAGTATATAGGTTAGAATAAATTATGAATTCTAGATTTTAAGTCAAGTAAGTATTTAGTATTTTATTAAAACTTATCTTTTTTTATTAATCTTATTTTAGTTATATTTGCAATTTTAGTCTAAGTAAAATGTTAGATAATTTCTCTTATTTGAGAAGGATTAGAGTCAAGTTAGTGATTAATTAGTATAAATAGGTTTGTTATTTATAGTTTATTGTAGCACTTTTAAGTTTTTTATTAATAATATTTCAGATTATTCCAATCTTTGTCGTTAATGCTACGTTTTCTCTCTTTAAGAGTTATTGTTTCTTATATTTCAAGAACGTTCGCTAGAATGACATCTAGTATTGCTTCCGCACTTTGTCAAGTGGCATCAAAGCCTTTCTCTATGTAAGGCAGAGCTTTCCTGACCAACAACTAGACTCCATACATGAATCCTTCCTCTATCATCTATTAATTCTAACAATTTAAAAAAAAGCAAAAAAAGAAAAAAGAAAACGAAGCCACCTTCACAACCACCACACATGGTTGCCACCTCCGCCGTTATTCTTCTTTCCTATTGATCTCCACTACCATCAGAACACTCACAAGTGGCCAACCATATCCCAACCATCAAAACTACTGATCCACCATCGTATCCACTGAATACACACCAAAACAACTGCTAAACCGTTGTGCCAACCGCCCCTCAATTCACTGACATCCACTGTGATTTGATAGCCACCGCTGCAACAAATTGTTCCCCATCATTAGACCTTTCTTTCCAGCCAAGTCCCGCTACCAATCGCCACCTCGTTCATTAGAAACGAAACCAAGACTCCAACCGCAAGTTTGATTAAGTTTTCCTAGTCAAGCCACAGCGATTGAAGTCAAACCACCAACGCCATCATACTCACCGATCTCAAATCTTCTAGATCCACCCATCCTTGTCTAGCTTTCTGATCATCATCAATGGTAACCTATATTTTTCTTATTTACCAACTTTCCGCAATATTTTCTTTTAATCGCATTATTATCCTATAATTTTTTTGATATTACAAAAAAACCCAAAAACAAAACAACCAAAAAAAGAAGAAGAGAAAATTGAAAAAAAAAAAGTGGTACAATGAGATATAGAAAAGATGGAGATGTTATGATGGATTTACTAATGCTGAGGATATTTTAAGATGGATTAAAGAAGATACTCTTGAAGATATTCTAAAAAATAAACATGTCAAGTATGTGCCCTCTAAATTAATGGGACATGCATCACAATGGTGGACAAACTTACAAACAACATGAATTTGAGACATGGAAGGGGTAAGAATTGAACATGGAAGAGCATGAAAAGGATGATAAAAACTCATTTTATTCCTCCCGGATATTTTTAAACAATCCGTTGTAAATTGGATATGTGTCAACAAGGAGGAAATTTTGTTCGATTATATGAATCTCAACTTCAAAATTATCGTTGTCAAGTGAATCTTTCTAATGATGATGAAGATATAAGTCCAAGATTTGTGAATGGGTTACATGCTGATATTAAAGAACGAGTTGTATTGCAAATTGCTGCTACCCATGAATAATGGGATGCCATTAAAATTGCTTTAGAAATTAAATTGCAAATCAAAAGAGAGAGAAAGCAACATTAAAGAGATTTGAACAAGTGAAAGAGCATCCTACGAGAGCCAAAGAAGAAAAGATCAAGAGTTCAATAGATTCATTCCGCCAAAACTATAGCATGAAAGTTCATTGTTGAAACAAGATCCTATCATGCACTTCTCCTCATCAAAGGATTCTAATGTCGAAACCAACCTTTTTATGCCAATAAAAATCATAACTCACCAATGGAAGAACATATTGTACTTGAAGATTCTAAAATTATTGAAGATATAATGATTGTTCAAGATTCAACTATTGCAATAAATAAAAAGAAAGAGTTTATCTAAGATTTTGAATTTGAAGATGTTACCATGGAAGAGTGATCTTTACTAACTTTGTTATTGGAAGAAAAGAATATCATGAAAGCTTCTTTTAAAGAGATTTCAAATAAGCCCGAAGTTTCAAATGAAGAGGTACAATCCATTCTTGATTTAGATTTTATACCCGACAATATGGTTGAAATTATACAAGAAGCTCAAGATGAAAAGATGCCAATTGTTCTTAAAGATGATAAAATTGATATGGTTTTACCAATTATTCATAAAGCAAAGCAAATTGTTCTTGAAGACCTTGAGCTAATTGATATTGTGATGCCTCTCCATATTGAAGATAAGAAAGTTGTATTTGAATATCACTTATCCTAAAAGGAGAAATTGAACAAAAAGTTCATTGAACAAAGCAAGAAAAAAGTAAAAGGAGAAATTGAACAAAAAGTTCATTGAACAAAGCAAGAAAAAAAGTTAAAAGTGATCTTTTAATGGTTTGCTCATATAAGTCTACAGTCTTCAGAAGAAATTAAAGTTTTGGTACTTTCGAGTTTCAAGAAAAGTTGATCAAAGTGTTACAAATTCACATTGAAAGATCAATTACTCCTTCAAATACTATTTCACTATAAATTTCATCCTCTAGATAGTCTTTCGTTTTTAGCAAATCTTAAGAACGAGGTTTTTTTTTAGAGGAGCATACTAACTTAGGAAGCATATAGGTTAGAATAAATTATGAATTCTAAATTTTGAATCAATTTAGCATTTAGTATTTTTTATTAAAATTTATCTTGTTTTATTAAGTTTATTTGAGTTATATGTGTGATTTTAGTCGAATTAAAATTTTAGATAATTTCTCTTATTTGAGAAGGATTAGGATTAAATTAGCTACTAGTATAAATAGGCTTGTTGTTTATAGTTTATTGTAACACCTTTAAGCTTTTGATTAATAATATTTTAGATTATTTCTTAATTTGGGTTTAATTTTATCGTTAATTCGATGTTTTCTCTTTTTGAGATTATTCGTTCTTGAGTTTTAAGAGTATACGTTAGAACAACATCTAGTATCGCTTCCACACTGTGTCAATATGACAAACATCAATATCATCATGACATACAAAAATGACGAGAATTAAAACCATTATATGTGATGCATATACGGCAAGAGTCAACTCTCTTATTATTGCTTGTTCAAATGAAAAAAATCAAAACCATTACCCATGCATACATATATGGAAATTAAAGAATCATGACTAGTATTTTATTATTTTAGTATGAGTTAGAGTCATGGCTTTCTATATGATATTAAAGCCAAATTCATACGTGAGTGAACTCACATTACCTTACCATGTGATAGTGGCTAGGTAAAAAAAAAAAAAAAACAACATGCATGCATGTAATACAAGTGTTACAGACATATCCCATATTAGATAAGATTTGTAACTCTTGAACAAATCTTTTAGTATGAATTAGTCTCATAGGATTCTAGAATATATGGATAGAGAAAATTGTAAAGCATGTTAGACATAGGATATTTATTACAAACTAAATGTACACTGCACAAATAGATACATCATACAAATATCATATAACTCTAAAACTAAATTAGGAAAAAGGACAGTTACACCCCCCAAGCTTTGAGGAATGGTCACGCAAACACTCAAGTTTTTAATAAGGGATATCAACTAAGATTCTCTGTTGATCATAACATCCTTTGCCTCTATTAACCTAAAAAGAACTGACTCCAATGGTTTATAAGAATAAAAATTTAACATTAAAATAAATGTAATACAAAATAATTCAATATTAAAAAAAATTTAATATTTTGCATTCTACTAGACATACTTTATCATATTAAAGTAGATTTTATAATAAACAGAACATAATATATCAAAATAAATATATAAAAATTTAAATTATTTTGATTTATATAAAATAATTTTAATATTATTAATAGGTGAGATATATTTTATAAATTGTAAAACCTATTTAACCTAAAAACTTGTTTAAAATCTATATAGTAAACACAAATATACTATCAAAATAATATATTAATTTATATTTTTAAATTATTTTAAACATTAAAGTATCTTAATATTATTAGCTTACTAGATAGATTAAATAATATATATATATATATATATATATATATTGTATTGATTAAAAAAATTAATTTTTTTTAGTTAATAGATCCAAAATGTATTATGATAAAAAAAAAATAAGTTCTTATGTCCTTTATTAAAAATTTGAAGGCCTGCATGATTATTTTCCTAAACTTTAGGGGTATAACTGTTAATTTCCCATTAAATTATAACAATCTTGATGGTTGACTGTGTAAAATCGCCCACATACCCTTATCAATTTTATTATTATTTCCATATGTCTTCTTTTCACACATAAGTGATGACTTCACTACGATAATTTATAAATCTCATTTATTAGAAGTGGAAAAGTCACCTACACTCTGAAAGTTTATTTAAATAGTCATAGAAACTCCTTTAATTTCATAAATTATCACACAAACCCAGTAAGTGACTTTAAATCAACTTTTATAATAAATATAAATATAAATATAAATTAAAATAATATAATATAATATATGAAATAAGATAAAGTTTATAAATTATTCTGAATATTAGAAAAGTTATTTTAACATTATTAATCTGTCATATTCTTTTAATAATTAAAAAAAACTATTTGACATATTAATAATATTAAATAATCATACCTAACATTCATAGTAATTTATAAAATTTATATAATTTTATTTACAATATCTTTTTTTCATTTGTGTCTATTTTAGTATAAATCTTAAAATCAATTTTTAGATTAATAAATTTTAGTAGTAATAAAATTTGTCAGGATAAACTAATAATAACTTAATATTAAAAATCATTTTCATATATACTTTACTTTATTAATTATAATTACTGTAATATTTATTTGTACTATATGATATTTATTTATTATTTTTATCTTATTTTTGTGTTCATATTTATTTGGGTTGTTATAATTAAAGAATATAATAATTATTTATGAAATTAAAGGAATTTGTGTGATAATTTAAACAAACGTGGGGTGTGAGTGATTTTTTTTCCGATATACAATAAGTTTAACAAAAGTATATCTTGATTTGGAAGATAAACAAAAATAATTACCTTGGGTGTACGAAATTCTTGACCGCATTGTGTCCAACTACGATATCACAACACTTCATTTGCCAGTCTTTCTGCTCTTCAATTTTTAATTTAATATTTTAGAGAAAAACTTCTTTGGGATGACAGTAATATGATCATTTAATAAATACATGCATATGTTTCAAATGATTTTTCTCTCTGCCATGAATGGTCAACTCTACATACTAAATTTTCCTCTTCAAGTTGTTATAAAGTCATACAAATTTCAACCAATCGTAATAATGTTAGTATACACATGACAAGCAATGAAATGGTGATATTGTTGTCCATGTAAATGCTAAAGATACAAGACTAAATTGGTCAAATCCTTGCTCTCATCTAACTAATTTCTTTTTCGCGCCACATACAAGTTTTTTCTTAAAAAATATAGGTAAAATGATAGCTATACTTTCAAGATTTAAAAAAATGGTCATAAAGATTACTATGTGCCAGTTTGGGATTGTGGTTGAACTAATTCCTTTTTCGCGCAATATACAACAAGTTTTTTCTTAAAAAGTATAGGTAAAATGATAGCTATACTTCCAAGATTTGAAAAAATGGTCATAAAGATTACTATGTGTCAGTTTGGGACTGCGGTTGAAATTCAATAAACTGCTTATTTCAAAATTTTTGATAAAAATAATGTTTGGTAAATTTTGTAAAAATAACTTATTTCATAATTTTCTTTATTTTACCAGTAGCTTTTAAAAGTAGGTAGGGAGTTACTTTTCATAAGCAGCTTATTTAATAAGCTACAACACCTTTTTAAAATTCCTATTATAACCCTATATTTTAAAAAAAAAGACAATTGTATCTTACTTATCCATAAACCCTAATATATAAATCATTAGATATCATATATTATCAAAACTTATGTCTGTTTTGGTCATTATATAATAAAATAACACTTTCGTAATAAAATTTACCAAACGCATATACTCTACTTTTCAAACTCACAGCAACCGCAACAACACAGTTTACCAAACATCAAGCTACTTTTTTAATTAGCAGCTTATTTAATTAGCCTCTGCAATTCCAAACTAGCCCTATGTATTTAATAAGAAATACTAAGACCTTCTTTTGATTATAATATCTTTTTAACTCTATTAAATCAGCTCCAATATTTACAAAAATGCAAATGTAACAATATATACATTTTAAAATAATTTTACTATTAAAATTTTGTTAATATTTCATAATCTATTAGACATATTTGATTATATTAAAGTAAGTTTTATAATAAATAGAAACATATATAATATTATAAAAACGTTTAATATTATTATTTTGAATATTATATTAAATATTTTAATATTATCAATCAATTAGATATATTTTACTTATTGTGATACCTATTTAAAGAATATTTATTTAAAATATTTATAATAAATACAGATATATTATTAAAATAAATATAAGATCTTCTATTTTAAAAATATTTTAGTATTATGAGTCCACTAGACAAACTAATTAATTTATATATTATTTGTTGTATTTAAATTTTAAAATTATTTTTTAGTTGTTATATTTAAAGGATATTATAGTAAAAAAAAAGTCTTAGTGTCCATATTTAAAAATTTAGGGATTTTCATGATTATTTTCTTAAATTTTTGGGTTTAGCTGTCCTTTTCTAAAAAAATATATGTAATAATATTTATAAATCTAGGAAAAGATTATAGTTGAAAACACATGCATGGTGCGGCCCCTCCTATGTTAATTTGATTCATTAACTGAATCAATCAGCCAAGATTTAGATGATGCATAAAATCCTTTTTTATTACTATTTTTGGGGAAATTTTGAGGGGAAGGGAAATAATTTTATGAAATAAAACAAAACGGTACATCAAAAAATTTTATCCCCGTGATTCAAGTACAATATGTCAATATGAAAAATGAAATACAACCAATGTCATACTAAAAGAACATAGAAACAATAAGATGGTAAACAATGAAAATCATTGGCAATAAAACGATGATAGCCAAAGGGGGTCCGGCCAGGGTTGGCAATTGGAACGTCCTGATCGGGATTAGCCAATCTCGATCGTGTCCCGATCATAATCGGGAAGAAACATTGTCCTGAATCTCGTTCCAGACAGTGAGGTAGGATAAAAGCAAGATTCTGAAGTCTTGGATGATATGAATTTATTGTCATACTTTACAAATTCTATCATAAATGATATGTCAAATGAATATGACCGATAAAGTAGATCTTTTTATCTTTTTTTAATCAAAACAAGCTTGTCATCATCTTATATTGATATGTTAGATCTTTATGCTTCATCAAGTTGACTTATCATATGATTCTAGAAGCTCATATTTGAACTTTACTTCACAACACGGTCGAGTTATTTGGGATCCCAATCGAGATTTTCAAACATTCTGAATCATGTAATCGATATGTTAGATTTATGTGCTTCATCAAATCGGCTTGTCATATGATTCTACAAATCCAAATTTAAGGTTTACTTTACAACACAGTTGATATTTTTGGGATTCCAATCAAGATTTTCGAACGTTCTAAATCTTATCTTGGATATTAAATTTGGACAAAATTAAGTACCAAATTCTGACTCGCATAGTACACGAGGATAAGAAATTTGGACCGAATTTCGTACCATTAGGGTCGAGGTCCTGAATCCTATTTGAGATTTAGGGAATTTTGCCAACCCTAAGTCCAAGTGATGAAAAAGCTAAAAGGTGAGCAAATTGTATTTCATTCATAAGTGTGAAGGGTCAATATTATGCAAGAAATTCAACGAAATGGAAATAAATTAATTACTCAAATATTATATATGAGTTATTTACCTTCAAACTTGCATTGCATATATATGATAATGGCCATGATTTAATTTCCTGCCATATACAAAGATAATAATGCCAAAGATTTTTTTTAATGTCATATTTAGATGTCAATCTATGTCATATTTAGAGATCCCGAATTTTTTATCCTAAATTTCATCCTAAATGATGAGTCATTAATTGAGTGTTTATTGACTTTTTGTAAGGTCCAAGAGAATTAAATATATTATTTGACCAACCAATGACGAATGACACATTATTTAGGATAATTTTTTGAGATAAAAAATTTGAAATGTGTAGCACTACTCCTTATCAAATGAGCCCCAAGTTGAAAACAAAACAATTAAGGGAACATTATACAATTACGGGTTCTAATCGAAGCTTGCCAATTTCTTTGATAACTATTTTAAAAATATTTTAGTATTATGAGTCCACTAGACAAACTAATTAATTTATATATTATTTGTTGTATTTAAATTTTAAAATTATTTTTTAGTTGTTATATTTAAAGGATATTATAGTAAAAAAAAAGTCTTAGTGTCCATATTTAAAAATTTAGGGATTTTCATGATTATTTTCTTAAATTTTTGGGTTTAGCTGTCCTTTTCTAAAAAAATATATGTAATAATATTTATAAATCTAGGAAAAGATTATAGTTGAAAACACATGCATGGTGCGGCCCCTCCTATGTTAATTTGATTCATTAACTGAATCAATCAGCCAAGATTTAGATGATGCATAAAATCCTTTTTTATTACTATTTTTGGGGAAATTTTGAGGGGAAGGGAAATAATTTTATGAAATAAAACAAAACGGTACATCAAAAAATTTTATCCCCGTGATTCAAGTACAATATGTCAATATGAAAAATGAAATACAACCAATGTCATACTAAAAGAACATAGAAACAATAAGATGGTAAACAATGAAAATCATTGGCAATAAAACGATGATAGCCAAAGGGGGTCCGGCCAGGGTTGGCAATTGGAACGTCCTGATCGGGATTAGCCAATCTCGATCGTGTCCCGATCATAATCGGGAAGAAACATTGTCCTGAATCTCGTTCCAGACAGTGAGGTAGGATAAAAGCAAGATTCTGAAGTCTTGGATGATATGAATTTATTGTCATACTTTACAAATTCTATCATAAATGATATGTCAAATGAATATGACCGATAAAGTAGATCTTTTTATCTTTTTTTAATCAAAACAAGCTTGTCATCATCTTATATTGATATGTTAGATCTTTATGCTTCATCAAGTTGACTTATCATATGATTCTAGAAGCTCATATTTGAACTTTACTTCACAACACGGTCGAGTTATTTGGGATCCCAATCGAGATTTTCAAACATTCTGAATCATGTAATCGATATGTTAGATTTATGTGCTTCATCAAATCGGCTTGTCATATGATTCTACAAATCCAAATTTAAGGTTTACTTTACAACACAGTTGATATTTTTGGGATTCCAATCAAGATTTTCGAACGTTCTAAATCTTATCTTGGATATTAAATTTGGACAAAATTAAGTACCAAATTCTGACTCGCATAGTACACGAGGATAAGAAATTTGGACCGAATTTCGTACCATTAGGGTCGAGGTCCTGAATCCTATTTGAGATTTAGGGAATTTTGCCAACCCTAAGTCCAAGTGATGAAAAAGCTAAAAGGTGAGCAAATTGTATTTCATTCATAAGTGTGAAGGGTCAATATTATGCAAGAAATTCAACGAAATGGAAATAAATTAATTACTCAAATATTATATATGAGTTATTTACCTTCAAACTTGCATTGCATATATATGATAATGGCCATGATTTAATTTCCTGCCATATACAAAGATAATAATGCCAAAGATTTTTTTTAATGTCATATTTAGATGTCAATCTATGTCATATTTAGAGATCCCGAATTTTTTATCCTAAATTTCATCCTAAATGATGAGTCATTAATTGAGTGTTTATTGACTTTTTGTAAGGTCCAAGAGAATTAAATATATTATTTGACCAACCAATGACGAATGACACATTATTTAGGATAATTTTTTGAGATAAAAAATTTGAAATGTGTAGCACTACTCCTTATCAAATGAGCCCCAAGTTGAAAACAAAACAATTAAGGGAACATTATACAATTACGGGTTCTAATCGAAGCTTGCCAATTTCTTTGATAATTCTACTTTTTTGCTCCTTAGTTTATAGATTTATGCATGATTCCTCTATAATAAATTTATAGTTTCTTTATTTTGGCACCCATTTAATTAAATTCCTAATGATTTTGATTTTTCAGTCATATTTTTCTTGATTGGGAGGAATATTTTAAATTCTCATCATCCCTCTCAAGTTGGCGAGTGAAATTTTTTATTCTCTCAAAGGCCAGAACATGTGTAGAGATATTGTAAGTCTTGATCAGAAGTATCTAGTCTCATAGAATTGTCTTTTTAGAACGCACTTCTCATGTAGAGGCATTGTCGTCGGGAGCAAATTTACTTGTCAAGGTGGGTAAATTGACCCTCTAAAAAATAAAACTTCCTGGAATTTCTTATTAATTTATGGGAAAATTATCTTTTAGTGAGGGTAATTTTGTAAACAAATTTTTATAATGAGTTAATTTTATGAATTATATATTACATAAGGGTATAATTTTGTAAGAATAGCTTAACTAGTACAAATGGATATCGAACTTTGAATATTATCATAATGTTGCACACCATGCCCCAATTTTGTGGTCTCCCCACTTTCTGCCATAAAAAATTATACCATCAAGTGTGTTTAATTTAGAACAGAAAGCATGAGTCTCTCTTCACAGGTGCTCTCCTCTTCGTGGGAAAACCTTGAATGAGAGAAAAAAGAGTCTTTATGGCTCATATAGCCACTCTTTGATAGTGGCGGCTAGTTTTAGTTCCGATAGTATTGTCCCCAACCCTCTGAGGTTGGCAGTGAGAGTCATAAACTTTGGAAGTTCATTAAACACGGAGATTGTTGCAGGAAAACTGTTAGAAGTTCTTTATTGAAGTAGTTGAGATCTAGTAAGGCATGGATACAGAGGAGTTAATTCGCAAATGCAAATCTATTTCAATCAAAGGAGAGCAGCCGAATAAGATATCATTCATGGGTAGGAAGAGTGTTAGGGGGGAACAAATAGCAGCATGCTGCCTGGTGGGCAAGATTATGCACCCAAGAGGAGTGAATCTCGAAGGGCTCAGATCTGCTGTGTTACAGATATGGAGAACAAATAAAGAAGTGAGAATAGAGAGTTTGGGCAGTAACATATTTATGTTTAAGTTTACTGTGGAGGCTGATAAAAAGAGAGTCATGGGAGGAGGGCCCTGGCATTTTGATGGGGCGTTAATGGTGTTAACGGAACCAAAAGGCATTGGAGACATAGCAAACCAGTCATTCACTCACACACCTTTTTGGGTTCATCTTCGTAATATGCCGATTACATGGATGCACAGAGATATGGTCCAAGAGTTGGGAGAGTACATTGGTTCAGTGGAAGATGTAGACACAGATGAAGAGGGGAACTGTATTGGGGAGATTGTAAGACTCCGAATCTCGGTGGATATCACTAAACCCCTTCAGAAACTTCTGGAAGTGGAAACAGAAGATGAAGGCAGCATCCCAATCCCAATTCTATATGAAAGACTACCTGATTTCTGTTTTTGTTGTGGGCTTATAGGGCATCAATATAAGGAGTGCATAGAGTATAAAGGGCAACCCAAGGAAGACCTCCCTTACGGCTACTGGATGAAAGCTACAACAAGAGCTGGAAAACTAAAGCAGAACCGCCGAGATAAATGGCATCGAGAACAAAATCAATTCAAGAAAGGAGATGGGGTTTCAGATACCCAAAGTCAACAGAAAATGCAAAACAATCAACGAGACCCGGAAACTGAATATGGATCTGAATCTAATCCTCTCAAATCGGGTGAACCTTTAGACCCAATGGTCCATGGAAAGAATGGCAAAGTAGATGGAGAACATTTAATGCAAGAAGCTGGAAATTCGAGGAGACAGCTCAAGTTACTAGCTGTAGAAGTTACAGAAGCTGACACAGCAGAGCAATGCGGGAAATTAATCACAAAAGAAGGAAAAGAAAAAGAGCGGGAAAAAGAAGCCGAAAACTCATCTAAAGAAAACAACACATGCCAAATAAGTGTGGAAGAGGAAGTGGGAAATGGGCCAGTAGCGAGCCAAAGTAAGCCCAAACGCAGGAAGTGGAAACTACAGGCTAGGGAAATAAGCAGCAGCAGCAGTAAGGCAAAAAAGGGATTGGGAGCTACTAAACGGAAGGGAGAAACAATTTCGTGGAGAAGCCCAGATCAGAAGAAAAAAAGATTAAATAGCCCAATGGCAGCAACAGCCACACACTTGCATTGCAGCTCTCCCTCGGCAAAGATCAAATTGAGCTGGAAAAATACAAACCCAGAAAAGCAAGATGTTACGGCTTTAACAAAGGACTTATCGGTGGAGGCTGGTGACCAGCCCCGCCGAGAACCATGAGGATCCTCAGCTGGAATGTCCGGGGAATGGGGAATGACCGGACGTTCTTAGCACTCAAAACCATTCTCCAAATGCACAATCCTCAAGTTGTTTTCTTGTGTGAAGCCAAATTGATGTCTGTGCAAATGAGAAAAGTTGGCAAATTACTAAAGTTTGATGGATGTTTTGCAGTTAGCAGTAAAGGGAGAAGCGGAGGAATAGCCATGATGTGGAACTCAGAAATCTCAGTCAACATTACCTCTTTCAGCAGCCACCATATAGATGCTGAAGTGCAAACCGAACGAGGGAAATGGGTGAGGTGTACGGGAATTTATGGACATCCAGAGGCTGATAAAAAAAGGCATACTTGGACTTTACTCAGGAGGCTTGCAGGCTTATCTTCCACTACTTGGCTTTGCTTTGGTGACTTCAATGAAATCCTCCACTTGCATGAAAAGAATGGAGGTAATGACAGAAATTCAAATGCTGTCAGCGAGTTTCGAAAGTCTATCCAGGACAGCAATCTAATTAATATGGGGAGTAATGGTTGTTTTTACACTTGGTCCAATAGGAGATTCGGATCAGGTTTCATTGAGGAGAAATTAGATAGATTTTTTTGCAGTAAAGACTGGACAGATCACTTCCACGATGCAATGGCAACAAACCTTGTAAGCTGGAGCTCCGGCCATAATCCCATCTTAATGGAAGTTCGGGAAAGAAGTAATAAGGTGAACTATAAAAGAAATTTTTTTTCAAGAGCCTATTATGAAGATATGTGGAGTTCTTACAAAGCCTGCAAGGAAATTATCAAAGCGGAATGGTCTTGTAACGGCAACTGGATGGGGGATTCAGTTGTGCAAACGTTTGCAAAAACTGCAAGGGACTCTTTAGCTCAGCTAAAAAATTGGAGCAGAGAAGAATTTGGTGGCAGGGAAAAGAAGCTTCAAAGGCTGATTGATAAGCTTGGAAAGCTAACGGAGGATCAGAAGTAGGAAGACAGAGGGGAGGAAATCAAAATGGCTGAAAGGCAAATCCACAGATTTTTGGCTGAGAAAGAAATGTATTGGAAGCACCGTTCGAGAGCAGATTGGCTTAAACAAGGAGATAAAAACACCAAGTTTTTTCATTCAAAAGCATCATCAAGGAAACGAAAGAACAAGATATGGGGCATTGAAAATGATCAAGGGATTTGGACTGAAGACGATGAAGAAGTGCAAAAACAAATTTGTGGATACTTCGCAAATTTGTTTTCTACCTCGAATCCAACTCAAGATCAATTAGAAGCTGCTTTACAGGGGTTAAATCCAAAAGTCAGTGCTGCAATGAATGATGAGCTTGATCAACCATTTACAGAGGAGGAAGTAACAGAGGCTTTAGCTCATATGTGCCCCACCAAAGCTCCGGGTCCGGATGGATTACATGCTGTTTTCTTCCAAAGGCATTGGCAGTCAGTCAAAACGGGAGTCGTTAGTACCTGTTTGCACATCCTTAACGAGAAAGGTACCATTGCTCCTTTAAATCACACATACATTGCTTTAATTCCGAAAATCGGAAAGCCTAGAAAAGTTGCTGATTTCAGACCCATTAGTCTATGCAATGTCGTTTATAGAATTATTACAAAAGCCATAGCTAATCGGTTGAAATATATTCTTCAGCATGTTATTTCTCCAGCACAAAGTGCTTTTATTCCCAATAGATTAATCACTGACAATATCATTATTGGGTATGAATGCTTGCATAAAATCAGACATAGTAAGGGGAAAAAGAATGGGTTAGTGGCATTAAAACTTGATATAAGCAAAGCCTATGATCAGGTGGAGTGGAATTTTTTAGAAAAAACAATGCTGAAGCTAGGCTTTTCTAATAAGTGGGTAGAGCTGATAATGAGCTGCATAACCACAACATCCTTCTCAGTTCTCATTAATGGAGTGCCGAAGGGGTTGATTCAGCCTCAAAGAGGGCTGCGACAAGGGTGTCCTCTCTCTCCATATTTGTTCATTCTGTGTGCAGAGGTTTTTTCAAATCTCCTGATGCAAGCTGAAAGTCAAAGACTGATACATGGGCTGAAATTCGGCAACAATATCACCATTTCTCATCTGTTATTCGCCGATGACAGTCTCATTTTTGCAAGAGCTTCGAAGGAGGATTGTGTGCATCTCAAAGGAATTTTTGATTGCTATGCTACGGCATCCGGGCAGATTTTCAATTTCGACAAGTCATCAATTTTTTCAGCCACAATGTGAAAGCGGATCAAATTTCGAACATTAAGAACTTATTCAAGCTCAAGGTGGTTTCAAAGCATGAGAGGTACTTGGGGCTGCCTTCTATGATTGGGCGAAAAAAGAAATCCTTCTTCAATGAGATAAAGCTCAAGATCCTGAGCAAAATATCAAGTTGGGAGCATAAATGTTTTTCGAGTGGAGGTAAAGAGGTGCTCTTCAAAGACTTTAACAAAGGACTTATCGGTGGAGGCTGGTGACCAGCCCCGCCGAGAACCATGAGGATCCTCAGCTGGAATGTCCGGGGAATGGGGAATGACCGGACGTTCTTAGCACTCAAAACCATTCTCCAAATGCACAATCCTCAAGTTGTTTTCTTGTGTGAAGCCAAATTGATGTCTGTGCAAATGAGAAAAGTTGGCAAATTACTAAAGTTTGATGGATGTTTTGCAGTTAGCAGTAAAGGGAGAAGCGGAGGAATAGCCATGATGTGGAACTCAGAAATCTCAGTCAACATTACCTCTTTCAGCAGCCACCATATAGATGCTGAAGTGCAAACCGAACGAGGGAAATGGGTGAGGTGTACGGGAATTTATGGACATCCAGAGGCTGATAAAAAAAGGCATACTTGGACTTTACTCAGGAGGCTTGCAGGCTTATCTTCCACTACTTGGCTTTGCTTTGGTGACTTCAATGAAATCCTCCACTTGCATGAAAAGAATGGAGGTAATGACAGAAATTCAAATGCTGTCAGCGAGTTTCGAAAGTCTATCCAGGATAGCAATCTAATTAATATGGGGAGTAATGGTTGTTTTTACACTTGGTCCAATAGGAGATTCGGATCAGGTTTCATTGAGGAGAAATTAGATAGATTTTTTTATAGTAAAGACTGGACAGATCACTTCCACGATGCAATGGCAACAAACCTTGTAAGCTGGAGCTCCGGCCATAATCCCATCTTAATGGAAGTTCGAGAAAGAAGTAATAAGGTGAACTATAAAAGAAATTTTTTTTCAAGAGCCTATTATGAAGATATGTGGAGTTCTTACAAAGCCTGCAAGGAAATTATCAAAGCGGAATGGTCTTGTAACGGCAACTGGATGGGGGATTCAGTTGTGCAAACGTTTGCAAAAACTGCAAGGGACTCTTTAGCTCAGCTAAAAAATTGGAGCAGAGAAGAATTTGGTGGCAGGGAAAAGAAGCTTCAAAGGCTGATTGATAAGCTTGGAAAGCTAACGGAGGATCAGAAGTAGGAAGACAGAGGGGAGGAAATCAAAATGGCTGAAAGGCAAATCCACAGATTTTTGGCTGAGAAAGAAATGTATTGGAAGCACCGTTCGAGAGCAGATTGGCTTAAACAAGGAGATAAAAACACCAAGTTTTTTCATTCAAAAGCATCATCAAGGAAACGAAAGAACAAGATATGGGGCATTGAAAATGATCAAGGGATTTGGACTGAAGACGATGAAGAAGTGCAAAAACAAATTTGTGGATACTTCGCAAATTTGTTTTCTACCTCGAATCCAACTCAAGATCAATTAGAAGCTGCTTTACAGGGGTTAAATCCAAAAGTCAGTGCTGCAATGAATGATGAGCTTGATCAACCATTTACAGAGGAGGAAGTAACAGAGGCTTTAGCTCAGATGTGCCCCACCAAAGCTCCGGGTCCGGATGGATTACATGCTGTTTTCTTCCAAAGGCATTGGTAGTCAGTCAAAACGGGAGTCGTTAGTACCTGTTTGCACATCCTTAACGAGAAAGGTACCATTGCTCCTTTAAATCACACATACATTGCTTTAATTCCGAAAATCGGAAAGCCTAGAAAAGTTGCTGATTTCAGACCCATTAGTCTATGCAATGTCATTTATAGAATTATTACAAAAGCCATAGCTAATCGGTTGAAATATATTCTTCAGCATGTTATTTCTCCAGCACAAAGTGCTTTTATTCCCAATAGATTAATCACTGACAATATCATTATTGGGTATGAATGCTTGCATAAAATCAGACATAGTAAGGGGAAAAAGAATGGGTTAGTGGCATTAAAACTTGATATAAGCAAAGCCTATGATCGGGTGGAGTGGCATTTTTTAGAAAAAACAATGCTGAAGCTAGGCTTTTCTAATAAGTGGGTAGAGCTGATAATGAGCTGCATAACCACAACATCCTTCTCAGTTCTCATTAATGGAGTGCCGAAGGGGTTGATTCAGCCTCAAAGAGGGCTGCGACAAGGGTGTCCTCTCTCTCCATATTTGTTCATTCTGTGTGCAGAGGTTTTTTCAAATCTCCTGATGCAAGCTGAAAGTCAAAGACTGATACATGGGCTGAAATTCGGCAACAATATCACCATTTCTCATCTGTTATTCGCCGATGACAGTCTCATTTTTGCAAGAGCTTCGAAGGAGGATTGTGTGCATCTCAAAGGAATTTTTGATTGCTATGCTACGGCATCCGGGCAGATTTTCAATTTCGACAAGTCATCAATTTTTTCAGCCACAATGTGAAAGCGGATCAAATTTCGAACATTAAGAACTTATTCAAGCTCAAGGTGGTTTCAAAGCATGAGAGGTACTTGGGGCTGCCTTCTATGATTGGGCGAAAAAAGAAATCCTTCTTCAATGAGATAAAGCTCAAGATCCTGAGCAAAATATCAAGTTGGGAGCATAAATGTTTTTCGAGTGGAGGTAAAGAGGTGCTCTTCAAAGCAGTAGCACAAGCGGTGCCAGCCTATGCCATAAGTGTTTTCAAGTTACCAATGGGCACTTGTAATGACATCCAGAAAGCAATTGCTAAGTACTGGTGGGGAAGTAAAGAAGACAAGCGAGCCATACACTGGGCTAGCTGGTATAAGTTAAGTCAAGCTAAAAGTCGTGGTGGCTTGGGTTTCAGGGACTTTTCCAGCTTTAATCAAGCATTGGTAGCGAAGCAAGGGTGGCGGATTATTCAGAATTCTAATTCACTGGTGGCTAAAGTTTTACAAGCCAAATATTTCAAGCATGGAAATTTTTTTGAAGCAACTGTAGGCTCAAAACCTTCCTATATCTGGAGGAGTATTTTATGGGGCAGAGAAGTTATCCTCAAAGGCTACAGATGGAGGATTGGTGGGGGTGATTAGGTGCTGGTCTACAAAGACAATTGGATTCCCCGTCCACTTACTTTTAAACCAATCTCAATACAAACACTTCCAAGTGATACTACAGTCTATGAGCTAATAACAAATGATAACCGATGGAAAGAAGCTTTGCTTTTTGACCAATTTGTGCAGGAAGATGCAGATGCAATCATGAATATCCCCCTGCCCAGAAACCATAGCAAAGACCAAGTAATCTGGCATTATGACAGGAAGGGAGAATACTCTGTCAAAAGTGGGTATCAAATAGCCCTCAAGCTGAAGGTTCCGGACACTCCAAGCAGCTCAGTGAACAGCAGCACTCAGTAGAAAGTCATTTGGACTCTCAACATCCCAGAAAAAATCAAGATCTTTCTATGGAGAGCTATTCGAAATTTGCTTCCAACTGCAGTGAACTTATGGAGGAAAAAGGTGATGCATGAGCCTTTCTGTCAAATTTGTGGTAACAAATATGAGAACATTTTTCATGCTTTGGTGGAATGTAAGGCAGCTCGGAAAACCTGGGAGCACACCAAATTTGCAAAAAGCTTTAAGGATATGGTAGGCCCTGATATGCTTACGGTTTTCTAAGAACTTGCGAAGAAAATGAGCAAAACAGATTTTGAGCTGCTGGCTGTCACTTGCTGGACTATTTGGACAGCAAGAAATAAACTTTTATTTGAAGCAAAGAAGCCTGGTTATCAAATGTCAGTAGCAACTGCAGAAGCATTGTTAGAAGCTTATCAGAGAGTAAAGCCTTCAAGACTGACTTGTGGAGCTGACAAAGAGAAGAAAACAACCAAAGCGTGGCTTCCCCCACCGCAAAGCTGGTTCAAGGTGAACGTTGATGCAGCCATAAGGAAGGGAAAAAATTTATCAGGGTTGGGAGCAGTGATTAGAGACGCAACGGGGAATATCATAGCTGCTGCAGTCAAGACTTCAAGGTTTCATGGGAATGTATCGTATGCAGAAGCTGAAGCAGTAAGATGGGGTTTGCAAGTAGCTGTGGATGCAGGATTAACCTCTTTAGTTATCGAAACTGATTCGCAGATGGTGGCTGATCTAATTAACAACAAAAAGGGCAGCAAGAATGAGATTTACTGGGTTATTTCAGAGATTCAAAACAAGTTTAAGGATCTCCGCAATGTTAAATGTCATTATACTCCAAGATCTTGTAACGCAATTGCCCACTCACTGGCTAACTTAGTTTTTGATCACTTAGAAGCTGTTGTTTGGTTGGGTTATTTTCCAATCGAAATTATGAATGTATTCAACTCTTTTGTTTGAATGAAAGTTAGTATTCCTTTAAAAAAAAAAAATAGAACAGAAAGCTAGCACAAGTAGTTTAACAACTACATGGCTAGAAAACAAAATAACAGATTATTTTCCGGATTCACCACTACGACTTACAATAGAGAACTGAAATAATTACTTTAGAAACTATGAATTTCTCTAATAAAACCGAAATTTGGATTCACTGAACCAATTTTAATTAAACCCCAAAATCGTGTGGAACCCAGGATGACAGCTATACAAAAGTTACAGACAAATCTACGGCTGAAATATGAAGCATGCACGAGCACAGACAATATTGTATACATACCTAGGGATATTAACCACATACATAATTAAATTAATTAACTAAAAGCCATACAAAAGCAGCATTAAATTTGAATTAAAAAAAAATTGGTGGCAGCAAGTACGAGACAATAGTAGGGTTAAGACCAAAAAGTACTACGGCATGCAAGTAGTAGTTGGTTAACCAGAGCTTCGATCATACTCAAAAATATCAATGATGATCATTTAATTCATCAACATACATTAATAAATTGAGCTTACACCTTGGCTTTGGTGCAAAGACAGCCTTGACTCACGTTCTTCAATAATGGATATAGTTTGAATTGAACCATCGATCTTTTGTTTAGATTCAATCTTACATTAAGAATCTTGTTGGGCTTTGCTTTAAATACTTTACTAAGTTATTAAAATCTTAATTGTACATTAAGGTGCAGTGGTCGGTGCCCGAAACCTTCATGGCACGAAGCTTCGCTGCCATAATTATTTTCAGCCGAAATTTATATGGCTCTTCCGTAGATAGCCACACGAGAAGACAAAAGCCCTAATTAGTTGTCATGCTGGCTCTTTAAGGAGAGAGCTATCATAACGACTGGATTGGTCTGTAATCTAGCTAGTAGCTACTTCTCTGTGTACTGTTACGATGTCATCATAATAGGATGCTCGCATGTTCTGAACTTTTACACAAGTTATAAAAATCTCATTCCATGCAAATGTTCATTCTTATGGAAAAAAAAACTCGAATCATGAAAGAATTTTAGTCTGGCATTAAAAAAAAAAAGTATTTCATATCGGATATGAATAATAACTAGACTAAAATGATATGATATTATGAAATTTAAGTTGAGTTAAGATGGTGACCTTCCATAAATGATATGACATTATGAAATTTAAGTTGATGCCCATGAGGACATGGGGAAAAAAATTAATTGGATGCATTTCTTGCACTCAACAGTACGGTAAAGCAAGCATTTTTTTAGAATGAACGGTAAAAAAAATGAAAACCAAAAGGAAAAATCAAAAGCTTGTTGCAGAGTTAGAGCAGCAGTCTTTTCAAAAAAAAAAAAGAGCAGCAGTGCAGGTGCCCTACATCATTATTACTTTATATTAATTGAAAAATCCAAGGGAAGTAAGTTTTGTTAGCAGATGGTCGAAGCTAGACGCTTGAGGCACATGTTTGGCAACAGAGTTAAAGAGTGAAACATTAATTAAATTAGTGAATAGTATTATAGAACTCAGAGATAAAACAAATTTAGAAGTCCCAGAAAAATTAATTATTATGGATTATACTATTAATTAGGTAAGGAGGCGAGAATATCTATTCTTCTACTTTTAACTAATTACTAAATATAGCCACATCTTTTGATCGAGAAAAATGCACATCAATTGGTAATTTCTGAAATATGTAGTATTGAAAGTTGTAATAATTATCCCATTACATTTAGGGTCCATTTGAGATTATTTTTTAGAGGTTAAAAATATTTTGAAAAACTAAAACTAATTTTGATATTTAGTAAATTTTTTAACAAATTACTTTTGGTAATGTTATCCCATCCTGCCGTAGATTTTGAAATGAAGAAAATGATTTTGAAAATCAGTTTTATATACTCAATACAACTATATATATATATATATATATATATCAAAATTATCCTTATTAGTTAAAGAGATTATTATTATTATTACAATTATATTAAGATAACAAAATAAAATTAATAATATAAAATATATATTTTAGTTATTAATTGTTATATGTGCACATTAAAAATATTTTATATGCGTGTTTATAAAATAAGAGATAAAATTAATAATATAAAAAGAGATGCGACTTCCCCTAAAATATTTTATACCTTCTCCTACAAAAAACTTGTAATACCAACCCCATTCGTAATTCCATCAATTACTTGTCTGTTGACCAAATGAGTTAGTTCCGCCAATCCTCTTATCCCTTCTGATAAGGATCTTGTGTAAAAAGCATCTATATAAGCACAATTATATGACCAATCATTCAATTTAGTCATTTACATTCTTACAGTAGTTTAATTGTAAGATTTGTTGAACACATATGGCTACTTTACTCTTATCACTTTTAAAAATGAATTTTACTAAACGTTTAACCGATTTTTTTCACAATTAATTATATCTACAACACAGTAACAACATTATAAAACTGGCCCTAATTACTAGTTGTGTAATTACTTATTGTGACTTGCTCGATGTATGTTAGATTTGAACTTAAGACTTCTTTTACCATTTCTAAAAATTTTATCATTAACAATGACTTATACATGTAAACTAAAATATGTTTCCGAACTCTCTTTTTTTTTTTTTTGGTCTAACCACGAAGTGGTTTTGAGTGGGCCTCAACTGTGGGAGGTACCTTTAAGCTCGTAACACAACCCAGACTAATCACCGCTCGCACCGGATCGGCCCGTAAGGGGTAAAGTGTTGGCCAAAGTGGTGATTTCATATGAGAGCGGGGCTTGAACCCTGACCTCTCTTAAGGAGTGAGAGTGTCGAACCACTCACACCAATCAACTTTGGTTCCGAACTCTCTTTGATCAAAAGTTATTAATGGTGAAAGATCCGATTTTATAGGTTTATCATCTTTGATTAAATGTTAATTAAATGTTTATAACAAGGATAATAGAAGTGTGGAAAAATGAACACAATGTGGTTTGAAGTTCAAATTTCTACATCCATGGAGTTATGCTCAGAATTTGAATAATTTACTAAGTCTATAGATACAACTTTTATTGGATACGTATGCAATGTTTAGATCCCTCCTACTATCTTACCACCACCTTATTGTAACCATCCTAATGAATATTCAGCTAGCACCATTGGTCTTCTTGTTTAATGTGTCTCTTTGAAATCCATGCGACACACCAAACCGTTTGCGTCTCTATGTAGAATCCCTCCACTACGACAAATGACCTCCTCTCCTAACGAGGCCAAATATAAACAGAACTTTGCCTCTACAATAGACATAGAACAATGAAGACTGAAAGACAACTACTCCATCGTAACAAAGATGTGCGAAGCAAAAATAAGAAAGAGATATATCGCAATATTTGCTCTCAGTTTCAAACTTCTGAACCTGTAGGAATTCTCCTTTTATAAATGATCTACACACCAAGGATCAGAATGAATCTATCCGATAAGAGAGTTTGTCTTCAATATTTAAATATTTAACTTTTAAAGAACAAACTCATTTAATCTTGCCTCATCAAGAGGATGATCATCATCCAGTCTTCTGAAAATCACTTCAATCCATACATTCTCTTCCTGATAAGCTTCACCAGCTTCCTACATCTAATACGCACCCAGGCGTTCTTTTCTTTGCCCTAGCAGCTATTAGCAAGAAATATGAACTCCTCATGCGTGCCATGGGGTGTAGACTGCACTAATACTTTACTTCTTGAACTGTAACTCTAATCGTACCAAATTATGTTGCCAACTTGAATTGTAATAATACAAGAACTGAAGCATGTAAATACTAAATATGACGAGGTACATAGACAATTTATGGTTACAACAAAATACATAACGAGTTACATCAAATTAACTATCACATTAGACTTAAAACATTGTCAATATATGATGCCAACAAACCAATGGGAAGTTATTTTATGACAAAAATATAAATCAATCATCAAGTACAACTTCAAAGGTATCTTAAAGGAACAAACACAAAAATACGAGAGAAATAATTTAGCCAAGAGTACGAGAAGTTCGGACTTCTCACTTGTTAGTCACCTAATAAATTCACCCTCCAATCACATCTTCCTTTTGCCAATGCACATGATGAAATAAATATCCTGGCAAATGATATATAGCTGTGCCCCAACTTACTAGGTCACAGCTTGTGAGACAATCACTCCTTCCTGAATTTATAATTTGTACTATTAAATTTCTTTCAATTCCGTACTTAATAAAAAATGGGTTCAGTTCAGCTAATTTTTTAAAGTTTTTTAAATATTTAAAATTTTCTCATTCAGTCATTCTATGCCTATATTCGCGATAACTCGTCATTGAAGCATGTTGTGGGACCCTAACAACAGTTAACAATAGTTGGTTCAAGACTAATCGAAATTTGTAAGAATTGATTAAATCATTAATAATTGAATTAAGCATATAAAAAATTTATCCTTATCGTTCAAGAAAAGTTTAACAACAATGCTTTAAGTACCATTTTTCATAATTTTCAACAGTTAACAATATTGGTTCAAGATTAATTGAAATTTGTAAGAACTTATTAAATCATTAATAATTGAATTAAGCATATAAAAAATTTACCCTTATCGCTCAAGAAAAGTTTAACAACAACGCTTTAATTACCATTTTTCATAATTTTCCGTTTTCCAAATTGATATAACCTAGATCATGTTCAAATCAGTGGGAGTTTGATTCGATTCCAAAACTTCTTGTACTGCTTAAGTGCCTTCATAACAAATTAAAATTATGTAGTATATTAATTTTCTTTAGAAGAGAGGGGCTTTGAATAAAACTTTTTTTTAAATTTTTTATAATATTTTGTTAAAATATATAAAACCCATTTAAAAGTAAAAAAAAAAACAACTTATTCTCTTTTTAGTTAAATGACAATTTCTTCCCCCCAAAAAAAAGTCAAACTGCTTTTTGCAAAAGAAGCTTTATTTGATAACAATAATTTTAAACATACATTCCAGCTAATTAAGCTAAAAGATTGGGGATATATAGCGTCTATTTCTATGGGTGAAAAATGGGCCAAGATTAATATTTTTGTTTTCCGTTTTATGTATTAAAAGTATTTTAGTTGGCTGCTGTAAAAACATATTGGACGATTACTAGCCTTTTTAAGGAATTAAGAGATTTATCACAACAATTCAACAGGTAAAATTAGAAGCTGTTTTGCAAAAATTAAGTTGGATTAAGAACTTGTTTCCAAGAGTTTGGTAGAGTGGTTTTTAAGGAACTTTCTTTTATTACCTAACAGAGTTCAAATCCTAAAGAGTGGTAGAAGGCTAAAAAAATGAATTTAAACTTTACCCATTCTCCTATCTTTGAAGAAAAAATTTAAAAAAAGAAAAAAAACAAGGATGATTTCTTATTCATATAAACGCGTTTTACTTGTATTTTTTTTTAATAATTTTATATAAATACAGTCGAAGCTAAATGAACTCGTCTTAATTGTCACTATTGTGATTGTGCTTGAATATTTAAATAATGAGCAACAAGTCTGAGTATAATTTGAGGTGCTCATGTTTGTTAACTGACTGTGACCAAGTTCCAATGGCAGGACGATTTGGACTCATATGATAAAAATTGGCACGACTCAAATAAATATAAAAAATCGGTGATTTGTTTGTTTCTCTTAATTCTTATTTTATATTTTTTCTTACTCAGCCCTGTTTTTTCCTGCTAAAGAATAATAATATATATCATCGTGATTTACGATAAATTTTTATTTCAGATCTTCTATTAATTTCAACTAATAAAAAAATTGAAGGAAAATAAAATTTACATTGATAAATTAAGTGCTTTCAATAACGGTAACACTTATGGACAGCTTAATTCTATTATGTTAAAGATTTTCATGTTTTAGCAAAATTTCATAATTTATTTGGTGAAACTTCATGATTTTCAGAATTAACGAGGAATACAAATATAAATGGAGCTAAAGAACACATCACCACCATATATGGTCATGTGGGCTTTTTTTCTTATCATTTACTAATTAAAAATTAATAATTAAAAGGACCATAATCCCCTTTCCTTAAGAATACTAATTACAATCACGTAAACAAGGCGGCCTAAGTTAATTACCCATAAAAGCAAGGTTATATCGATCATTAATTTATCAAAACCTAAAATGTAAACTAGTGGCTCTCTTGGAGGACAATTTCGTAATTTGAACGTAATGATTAAAAAATGCAACATATTCTTCCATGTTGCTATAAATGATAACATTGCAAAGCCTCATTAAGCCTTGGTCACAATATTCATACACATACCCAGAAAAGAGTTTCAAAACTTGAGAGCTAGCTAGCTTGAGTCTTGATCTCGATCTTCACAGAAATGGGCAATAGTTTGAGGTGTTGTTTGGCTTGTGTGCTCCCGTGCGGAGCCCTAGACTTGATCCGAATAGTTCACTTGAATGGCTACGTTGAAGAAATTACACGTCCCATTACAGCTGGTGAGATCCTTGAAGCAAACCCAAATCATGTGCTTAGTAAACCTTGTTCCCAAGGCGTTGTGCGCAAAATTTTAATCCTCTCGCCGGAGTCGGATCTCAAACGCGGCAGCATATATTTCTTGATTCCGGCTTCTTCGTTGCCGGGGGAGAAGAAAAAATTCAGCAACAACAACAAAAATAAGGCCTTCAAGAAGAGTAAAAAATGTTACAAAGATGCAACATCTTGTGATCAATATCTCACAGAAGTTCTTTCCGATAAGAAATCATCATCGTCGCGTCGGCGCCATCACCGGAGCAGCAGCCGTGTTGTGGTATGGCGGCCTCATCTTGAAAGCATTAATGAAGACTAGCAATTTTTTCTGGTGCCGGAATCTGACATATCCGGGGATGAATATTCAATGGGGACTTTTTTCTTTTTCCCTGTTAAAGAATGTACGTGGGGTTATTAATTTTGTGGATATAGTTTTTACTTCACTTTAATTTCTTTTTGTTTATTTTGAGTCTGCGTATAATTTAGTGGCAGATTCGGAATTTCGATCATTCAAGAAAAAAGAAGTGATCATGCTCTGTTTGTCTCGGGGGAAAAAAATAAATGGAAGAAAATCACAGAGAACGAAATGCTTGTTCTAATGGAACTGTATTTACATCATCCTTTTGTAAGTATAAGAAAAAATTTCCTTTACGCTTTTCCATACTTTGGTGTTCAAAAATAATTTTGTTGACTTTAAGTAGTCCCAAAAATTGTGCATTTCAGGTTCATTTCAATTGCATTTCAAATAATGTATAATTTAAAAAAATTGAAGTACAAAGACAGATAAAAATCCGTGAGATGAAGAATTGGGGATCTCAATTAATTCGATTTTAAAAATCAAAATGATTTTATGGTTTAATGCTAATATTAAGAAGTCCGAAGTTAGATCCTCTTTCAGTACTTCAATGATTACCATGAGAGTTAAAATTAATTATATTAATGCTTCACAGTTCATTCACAAAGAGCTGACTTAATCGTCCAACTAATAAGCTCAATTTTCTATGGAGTGGTTCACGGTTGTTCAATTAAATTATAATTATGATAGCGTGAGCGGACAAAGTGTCATGCCACTAAGATTGACGACCAGTTGTTAATATTTGAATTTAGTACAAAGAGTTTGAGCGTGGGTACACATGTATGCTTATAATAGTGTAGGCAAATATTACTATATGATGTAATTAGCCCAATTAAGAAATATTAAGAGTATTAATTAATTCGGAGGTCAAAAGTTGCTCCAAATGAGGTTTTTTGTTAACCAGCAAAAAGTGGGAATATCGGTATAGTTCCTTTATCAATTTTAACAAAATCAATGAGTTGAATTAATGTTAATGATTAATAGCAAACTACTTAGTTATTGGTTGAGTATTTGTTGATGCTTTTTCATTTTTTTCTAAAGGTTAAAAATTTAAGTCTCTCCTATAATCAATGGGAGTTGTTCCCTTAATTTTCTTAATTGGGCATAGGCTTCAACTATGATTTTTTTTTTTTTGTAATGGTTGTAACACATAGGGTATATATTAATATTAAAAAAAGTTTATGATTAATAGGTTTATAGGATTTTCAATCTATAATCTTCATTTTTCAATTTCAAACATGTTGATTAAATCACAATTTATCTTCAATTAAACCGAACAAATAATTTCCCAAGTGATGAATTTGATCAATTCATCAAGCCAAATGGTTCAGAAAAAATATTGAATGAAAATTTGACAAATAGAATTATGGTCGAGCCATTAATAATTTCCTGAAAGTATTATTTTTCAAAGAATTTTTTTAATAAATAATTAAATATCGAAAACTCCATCTCAATGTCACAGCTTGGATCATGACAATATGACACGCATGCATGGTGCCGCCATGGATAGCAACTCTTTCAGCCTTTCTCTTAATAATCAATTGAAAAAAGAGACATGGCTCGTCGGCATTATTATGGCTTCTCAAGCATTGAAAAATATTTATTTATTGGAATAGAGATAAAATAGGTAATTGGCTTTGATTTTTCATTGAGCTAATTGATGGAGTTTGATTAAAGACAAACTAGGTGCTGGATGCAAGCCAAAAGCTCCTACCTCTTCTATTATTAATATTAATTAGCTTATCTCATAGAATAAATCCAAAATATTTCTCAAATAGCGACATCTACACGCTACACATAAAAAAATTAACACAAACAACCTGGCATATCGTATAACTCAGTACCTCACATGGATTCCCTCTTCTCCCTCTTCCATAAAATATATCAGACGATAATTACACGTCCCTTTCTCAAACTTAACACCTTAATTGATATTTATATATTTAATTTAATACTTACGGGCCACAAGCCTTACTTTGTTTTTGTCCTACAATAGATGATGAATTACTTTGTTTTTGTCCTACAACAGATGATGAATTTACGAATTTCGAGTGAAATTATTTTGTATTTTATTATTCTAACATAAAATTTTTATCTCATTCGTTCATGTTTCAAAGATCGGTCATGCCCATGAATGAGACCAAATTCGGAACTTTTGCTTGATCGATATGTATAATTTTTTTAAGTGTGGACGTCCACATGCGAATTTCTACCTAATTTGACGGGAGAAAAAAAAAATGTAAGTTACCAAACATATAACAGAGGGATTTTCCGTGATTGACCAAGTAGTTTGGGTCACTCAAGTTTAAGTCTTTGGGGAAGTAGGAATTAAAAAATTAATTTAGACTTGTCCATTTTCTTTTTCTTTTAAAAAAAAAGAGAAAAAACTTACAGTAAAGGGATTCACTCAATATGTTTATAGAAATTAAGCCTTTTTGTGTGTTTTTATGGATGTTGATTTTTTTTTAAATATTTAGAAATAGTTTTAGCTTGTTCGAAGTCCAAATATTCGCATTTCATCAACCCAAAATTAATTTAAGAGGTTTCGAAAAACTTTTAAGTTCTGATTTTAAAGCCATCATAGAGCTGACTTGGTCGGAATATAATTTGAAAAAAAGACATTTAATATAAGAAGACTTCTAATTATGATTTTGGTATATTTAATGAGTTTTCTTTTAAATATTTAAAATTAGATTTGGTTTATTGGTACTCAAATTTTAACTGCATTCTCCGTTAAAATAACCTAATTTAAGAGGTTTCGATCGACTTTTTATTGTAAAGTCATCTAAGAGACTTTTGATTTTGGTTATGACAGAGAGTTAATTTAGGATATACTAAGAGCATCACCAAAAATTTTTACTAATTTTACTTTTCAAATATCTATTTACTTACTTTACTAATTTTACTTTTCAAATATCTATTTACTTACTTATATAGCAAATAGGAGAGTGACAAAAATGTTATCAGCCAAAAAACTCTTCAAATAGAAATAAGTTAATATTATTTTAATTAAATAATTATTTTTTTGAAAGAAAGATAAATAGCAATTAAAGCGCTCTCTCTCACTAATAAAAAGTAATAAAATATAAATAAATAAAAAACACTCTACAAATTTAAAGAGTGAGAAATATTTCTTATTTAGAATGTCTTTTAAAGTACTAAAAGTTGATATACCTCTTTAAATAAATAGTAAAATCTTATTTAAAAAACCTTTAATGATGCTCTAAACACATAATTTAAGCATAAAAAGTCTAAAAAAGTCTAAAAATAAGAAAAACGGCTATGTTATTACGGTCTCATGTCTCGTATTGTGTAACCAACAGAGCTATTAAACATTTGAAGGTAATTAAATAAATGACCGGTTTTACTAAAATAATAAAGGGAATTAAGATCCCAATGAAGTGGTAGCATCGAGCCTTGTGCAATTTTTGTTTGAGGACAAAAAGCATGGCAACGCTTAGTTCACGGGTTCAGTCACTTGCCAATTCCCGGAGAAGAGTTTTGCTCAATATCTCTGGATTGGTGACATTTTGCTCATTTTGGTGGTTTACTCTTGTGGGGACGTGGGGCTAGTTTTCGATATTTCGATATTTCGATTACAATGCCATTTGACTATTTCAGTCAATCGAAGTCATATCTTACAATATTGCACAATAATTAAATGTGGAAAATGTATCCCAACAAATCATTGCATTTCATTATTTTCTGTTGTTGGTAAAATTTGAAAAGACCAATGAAGGGGTGACATGTGTAAGAGAGTGTTTTGTGTATAAATTCATTGATAAGAAGCTACAAAAATAACGGCTGGTAATTTTTTTTAAAGAGTAATGTTGCACATCTTAAATTTTTTATTTTAAAAAATTATCCCAACTGATTTAGTATTCATTAATTGATTGCTGAAGATAATATAATTAATTCACTTTAATTTTATAAAGATTTACCAACTATACTCAATTAATGACACATAATTTGGGATCAAATTTATGTTAAAAAAATTATAATGTTTGTTAACATACATATTTACATAATATTGATTTTGATGATAACAAACTGGATAAATAAGTTAGAGTCCTTAAAATTGATTATTTTGAACTCGTATGAAGTTGTTTTAGACATAAATAAGATTCTGGAAATAAACGGATAACTGTTAATCCTAAGTCGGCAAACTGTTTTCTTAAGAAAATTTTATAGTTTTGATTCTAGAAGATAATAGTGAACCATTTATTAGAAAACAGTTAATCGATAAATTTCAGAGAGCAAATTCTTTGGAATTGGTAAATCGTTTATTGATAACGGCTAACCGACAAATTTCAGAGAGAAATTAGTTTGCAACCGATGAATCGTTTAGCACAAACGGTTAGTCGATAAATATCTTGTACGTCTCTAGAATAAAACAGCAAACCTAACAACTCTAAAGAGTGAACCGATTATTCAAAATTCAGCATAATGGTAACTTGCACAAAGTCACAATGGTGATCCAACAGTAGTAGAAGGTGATTCGTTTATGCCCAAAAAATCAACAACGGCTAGTTTTCTTCTTCAACTATAAAAAGACTTAATCAAATTCAAATAATGTTGGATTCTACAATCGTCATTAAGCTTATTATTGTGTATTCAATCCTGCTTGAGCTTAAATCTTGTTAATCTTTCATCAATTCACACTTTAGGCTTTCATTTGTAAACACATATATTGTGTGGAGAAAATTTTGTGTAATTTTCATTGAAAACATCAAATTGAGTGTTTGAGAGTGTGAGAAACACTTGGGTTAAGAGGTTTGGGATAACGTCTTGTTGTAAAGGTTGATTGAATGTTGGAAATCAATTGTAAAGATTTTGAAGCCTTAAGGTGAAAGGCTTGGTTAGTGGAATCCTCAAGCTCAGTAAGTTTGTAGGCGAGGACATTGGCAGGGTTTACCGAATCACGTAAAAATATCGTGTTTGATTCTCTTTCCCTTATCTCTTTAAGTTTTGATTGTTGTGATTTATTTGTTATTTGTATAATTTTATTTGATATTTACATTGATGATTTACGTTCTCCATAATTTTTTAGAAACTTAATTCACCTCCGTCTTGCGTTGTTCAGCTAGTATTTCAATGTCTATTATTACTCTTTTTGAAAAGATGTTTATTTTATAAGTTTCTCAATTTTAATAGCATATTTTAAAAGTATGAAGGAGGTTAATTTTTATATGTAACTTACTAAACAAGTTATCACATCTTTTTTAAAGTTCATATTATAACTTTAGTTCTTAACAAAAAAGACAACTATGTCTTACTCTATCATAAACCGTAATATATAAATAAAAGGTAATTTAAACTTATGTTTAGTTTAGTTATTATACAATAAAAGAGCACTTCCATAACAAAATTTATCAAACGTATGCACTCTTCCTTTTAAACTGATAGCAACCTCTAACATAATTTATCAAACATCAAGCTGCTTTTTTAATCAACAACTTATCTCATCCAACATCAAAAGTAACTTATTTCGTCAGTTACCACAATCCCAAATTGCCCCAAGTCTATTGCATAAAAAAGGAAGATCTTCTTGATGCTTATTTTTTAGGTTTTATAAAAATCCAGCCTCCTCTTCATCGTATATTGGCTTGACCATCAGAGTGTCATTACTTGCGATCGTCAGCGATGCCTCTAACATCAGTTTTCTTCTTTTGTAAATTATGACAGTTCTTCCTCCTAAGTCCTTCTTTGAAAATTAGAGATATCATCCCCAACAGTAGGTCTTTAAATATTTTGAGCAAAATAATGACTTAACCAAAACTTTATCAAAACATTTTCCATTATTGTAATGTGTTCTGTCGTAAAAATTATGCAATTTGCCAATAAGGCATTATAGAATATTGTATTAGCACAACCACTGAAACGAATCAACTAAGTGTCTGCTTTGAGATTTTGCTACATATTCAAATAAAAAGTTAATGCGAAAGATATTGGGTTGAACTCTTATCACTGAATAAATATAAAGATACCTTGATTCAAATCACCAAGAATACGTATATCTAAAAAGTGATTTTGAAAAGTTAAATCCTAATTTTACTGTTCAGTAAAATTTTTTGAAATCACTTTTGATAAAATCACCACATCTTATAACAGATTTTGAAAAGTAAGGAAGGAGTAGGTTTTCAAAATTTGATTATGAGAATCACTTTTATATTTAATACAACTTCATATATATCCTCATATATATTATAAAAATATAAAATTATCTTACTAATTAGGAAATAAAATCATTAACTTTAAAAAGATTATTATTATTATTATTACTAATTATATTGAGATAACAAAATAAAAAATAAAATTAATGATATAAAATAGTTATCAATTATTATAGGTACACAATAAATTTTTTTATATACATGTTTATAAATGTTTAACTAAATTTTATTCAGCATTATGTTTAATTCAGTCATTTATATTCTTACAGCAGTCTAACAATAAGATTTATCAAATAATTACAACTGCTTTTAAAACTTACAACACTTTTAAAAATAAATTTCATTAAATTTTTTTCACAATTGATTATTTTCACAGTATAGCTAATAGTAGAGCAATTATTTTAAAAGTTGGAGTATTACCAAATTAGCCCTAAGCACTAGTTGTTAAACTTATTTAAAAAATTATTCTTTTTAACCTAATACATCTAATAATTCATTATTTATGATTTTAATATGGTACAACCCGAATAACGACTCTCACTTAATACTGGAGAAAAATCTATTTTACCTTTAAAGCAAAGAACCAAATAAACCGTTATCAAAAGGGGAGTCAAGTTCCAATCATTTGCCGAGATTCGAAATTGGGCGGAATGGACTACGAGCCCATTGGCCGTTATCAACTCATTTTGGACTTTAAAAAAATTTAACATTATGTACTATATATATATAAAGTGAATTATGGAGAACCTTTTGTGAAGCCCTTAAATTCGCGGACCAACTTCATCCATTCACTAATTTCTAAATCTTTGCTCCATCTCACCTGCGTGTTTTCTCTCTCCAGGATTGTCCCTTCTCAATTCCTCTTTAACTATTTTTTCTATTTTCTTTATTGGTCTCACTAGCAGGATCTTCAATCTCAATTGCATCATGTCGAATTCACAGGAGCTAAACCGCACGGATAATAATTACATTTCAAATAACTTGGTAACTTGCCAATATTTTAACGTAATTCACTCCTACGGTATTTGGCATCATAACCCTTTGCAAGGCACCACGCCTGTTCTATTGCTGCAGATGGTTGTCATCTTCCTATCCACTAGAGCCATTTACTTTTTATTGCGACCTTTTCACCAAACTACAGTCATGGCCCAGATTCTTGTAAGCTCATTACAAAATTTCTCTTCCATTTGATACTTTTGTTTTTACTTTTATTTCTGTTGCGATTAGAAAAATGTTAAAGAGACGGAACACTTTCATAGTGCTGAGGTGATTTACTTTTATTTTTTCAATTAAATGAGCAATCTAGCACCGGGTTGTCAGCATTCTGTCAATTTTTTTCTTTGTTTAAATATCGTCCCTATAATGAGTATTAATTTTCTTGTTTTTACCAGGGTGGTGCAATAATCGGCCCCTCAATTCTAGGCGATGACACGTCTACTTTGTTTCCAATGCGAAGTAGACACATACTTAGAACATTTGCTGAATTTGGCATGATCTTGCACATATTCGTGTTAGGAGTGCAAATTGATTTGGGATTAATTAAACATATAAGAAGAAGAGCCGTGGCAATTGGTTTCTTTGGATGTTTAATTCCATTGATATTTGGCATGTCAAGCTTTCATCTCATTCAGCAACAAAAAAGCCGTTTTGATGTTGAATCAGCAACTGGAATTGCTGCTTCGGTGGCCGCAAATTCAATGACTTCATTGGTTGTGGTAACAAGCGTTCTTAAAGAACTCAATATGTTAAATTCAGAGCTGGGTCGCTTAGCTTCCTCTGCCGCCATGGTTAGTGATATACTAAGTTGGATCACTTGTATGATTCTGAATGGTGTTTCTGATGCTTACAATAGTAATCCTATGAAGCCATTATATATGTTTCCAAGTTTATTCGGATTTTATTGTACAATGTTCTTTCTACTAAGGCCATTAACAATATGGATAGTCAGGAAGACAGCAGAGGGAGAATCTATGAAGCAAAGTCACTTTATATCAATAATATGTATAGTCCTGGGAGTTGGTTTTGTTGGTACATGTTTTGGTCAAGGCTCTTTTTTAGGCTGTTTTGTTTTCGGCCTGTGTTTACCAGATGGGCCACCATTGGGCACACAATTAGTAAATAAACTTGATTTTTTCACATCTGGATTTCTGATTCCTGTCTTCTGTGCTATGAGTGGGATAAGATGGGAAATGTATCTATTAAAAGAGAGCTCGACAAGAAAGATGGAGTTGATCATGGTGATGTCTTATATAGGCAAGTTTACAGGAGTAATTTTATCATCCTCTTTCTTTGGGATATCTTTCATTAAAGCTTCATGTCTTGCCTTCATCATGTGTTGCAGAGGCATTCCTGAAATTGCTATGTATTGCATGTGGAAGGACAAGAAGGTACATATATGTGACTCCAAATTTGATAAAGGACATATCACTCTAGTGGTTTTGTGAAATGGTCGCACAAATCTTTTATACGGCACATAATTTCTCTTTCTCGACAAATCTTAGGGGCCTGCATATTCCAAAAATAGATCCGTATGACTGACCATTTCTGAAAAGAAAAAGGTCTTCATGATCATTTCTCCAAACCATCGGTGTGTTGTTGTCATTTTTCCTTATTTTGTAGACATATATTGTCATATTAACTTGTCAATTAATTGTTTGTACGCAGACTATAACCAGCCAGATTTTTGCCCTTTTGATAGCCAACATGGTAATTGTAACTAGCATTGCCAGTGCCGTCGTTGGCTACCTATACGACCCATCAAGAAGATACAAGCTAGACGTGCGAAGGGCAATCTCTAAAACCAGGCAAAACAATCTCCGGATATTAGTCTGCATAAACAAAGAAGAAAATATGAATCCAATAATAAGTCTCCTCGAAGCCTCGAATCCCACCAGAAATTTCCCAATAACTGCCTTTGTGCTCCAACTTATTGAGTTGAAAGGCAGTGTAACAGCATTTCTTAAACCATACCATCAACACACACAATCTGTTGTCGCTTCTTCAACCCATCTGATCAATTCCTTTGCTCAATTGGAAAGAAGCTACCATGGGAACATTGTGGTGCAACATTTCACAACAATTGCTCCTTATGCAAGTATGCATGACGATGTATGCACACTTGCACTTGACAAAAGAGCCGTCATCATAATCGTTCCATTTCACAAACAATGGGGGGTTAATTGCTTGGTGGAATCTTCTGAGCTTCCTATACGAGCCTTAAATGGAAACATCCTTGATAAGGCTCCTTGCTCGGTGGGAGTTCTTGTTCAGCGAGGAAAAATCAAAAGCATCCGCCCAACGTTCGATTTTCAATTGTCGTACCATATCGTTATGCTCTTCGTAGGCGGTGCTGATGACAGAGAGGCGTTGGCATACAGCAGACTCATGGTAGAACATCCAAATATTAGTCTCACAGTAGTTTGGTTTGTATCAAGTGATCCAGACACGTCATCAGGCATTGAGACAACGGATGATCGTGATCTTGATAATCACGCGTTTGATGAGTTTAAGGATAGTGTGGTAACGAAGAAGATCACATTGAGAGTAGAGATTGTGAAAGATGGAATAGGAACAACACGAGTTATTCAAACGTTGACAGAAAATTTTGATTTATTTATTGTTGGTAAAAATCATGACCCATGTTCTAAAGTTACATTGGGTCTTTCAGAATGGATTGAGTATCCTGAGCTTGGGATTATTGGGGACACACTGGTTAATTCAAGTGAGGAGTTTTCAGTTTTGGTGGTGCAACAGCAACCGCAAGAAATTAGGCATAAAAGGAAAGCATTTACTAAATCGTAGGACATGATGAAGACCTTTTTAAGTTTAGTGAAATTCTTTTAGGTTGTAAATTTGAAAAATTCTTAGCATTGGCGAATGCGTTTTTCTATTTTTTAAATTTATTTCGTGGGGTAAAAATCTATTTAGTTCTTATATTTTAAGATTAGTATCCATTTAGTCCCTCTATTTTTAAAAATATCTTGAAATATCTCCCCGTTAAAGTATTGATACCTATACCATTACTTTTTATTTCTTTTTGCTTATTCGTACGATATTATCCTTTTCTAATAATTTTTTTGTTTGGACATTAATAAAAAGAAAATAATTAAATTATAAATTTAACCCTAAAAAATAAAAAATTATATTAATTCTTTTGCAAGCACCATTTGCACACTTAGTAGTTTGCATATAATTTTTGACAATTAAAAATTAATATAATTATTATTTTTATTTTTTAGGATTAAATTGGTAATTTAATTATTTTTTTTATTAATGTCCAAATAAAAAATTATTATAACAGGGTAATATTGTAAAAATAACCTAAAAGAAATAAAAAGTAACGGTAGGAGTATCAATACTTTGACGGTATGGATGTTTCGAGATATTTTTAAAAATAAAGAAACTAAATAGAAACTAATATTAAAATATAAAGATTAAATGGGCGTTTACCCTATTTTGTGTGACAAAATACAAATACAAGAATAAACAAAACGCCTAGATAAAATTTATATGAATTAAAGTACATGACAATTGGTAAAGATGAAGGTGCTAATGATTTCCAAAGTTTCAGATCCTCTCTTAAATATAATTTTTCTTAAGGTTTAGAGGATCCAATGATATGCGCCAGCCGGCAGCAACTCGATTATGTAGCTGATATTTATTTCTTGATTACTTCCGTTACTAAACTCATCATTTTTATTCCAAAATCAGATTTATTTATTTATTCATTAATCTCATGATATATCATTTTAACTCCACTACTAAAAAAACCTGATCTATGATCCAATGTTTACGATAGATACCAATGCATCATGAGTCTATCATACATCAATGCTATTAATAATAACACTTTCATCATACATAACATATATCACTCATTCATAGCATATTTGTGACATATAGATAATTGACATAAATAGACGAATGACGATAGATAAATATCATTTTTGAAAATTTTAAAATTTTTAATATTTCAAAATGGCATGTTGATTTATTAATTTTTAAATGGTATACGATAACTTAAATTACGAAAATACCATTATGAAACGATGTCCTTTTTTTACACATTCAATATCATTTACATAACATGACAGATACCTGTCATGAATTACAATATACAATTTGAGATCGCTTGCTTAGCACGACAATCATTTACTATTGAGTTAAAAGTACAAAAATGATACAAGCAACCATGACCCAAAAAAAAAAAAACGATTTTCTCCCCTCCAACACTATATAAATACCCACATCCTCTTTTTTTCTTCGACTCCTCCTTTCTCACTTTCTCACTTCTCTTTGTTTCTTCCATTCTTTCTCCCTAGTCACTTTTTACCTTTTACTTTCTCTCTTCCTCTTAAAACTCACGACATGAACAACCCACTCAGGCTTTTTTCATCCCTGAACTTATTTAAGCACAATTCTCATCTTTCCCAAAAGGGAAAAAAAAAAGAGAAGCTTCATTATGTGAGCATGGCATGGACTCAGTCGCTATCAAGAAAATTACCTTCTTTATCTCCCAATGTGCTTTGTTGATATAAATATCATGTTAATTTGGCCTTAGGATCTTTATTTATTTTCTTAAATTCTAGTTTTGTTATCCATTGTAAAATTAAATATAATTTTATTTTTGATTATATTTAATTTTACAAAACTTTAAAAGGACACTTTAATGAAGTTTTGGAGGAGAAGGCCCGTAAGGTGAATGACCTTGAGGAGCTTTAAGTTAGGTTTGAGGATTTGGTACCTTGACAGAAGGACATGGTTGACAATACCTTTGAGAACATCATGACCGAGGAATAGAGTGTTAATCTGTGGCTGGTGGTGCCAAGAGTGGAGAAGTGGGTAGATAAGTCGATCATCGTGAAGGCTATTGAGGATAGCAGGGCTTCCCACTGTTGGTTATTTTAACTCAATTGCTATTGATGTCAATGTGCAAGTGTACACAACAAGTAATATAGTGATGAATATTCAAGATCGTCTCCACAAGGACTATTGTTATTAGAAATGCTACAGCAATCACGATAGTGCAAATTTCCTTATACCTAAAAGAATATAAATAAAGTTGATTGATTAATGAAATTAAAAACTTAACAAAGTAAATGCAGTAATGAAGTAAATTGGATGGCTTGCGCAAAAGAATTCAATAAGAATAAGGTAGTTGAATGATCAAACTCTCTTTATGGCTGACTGTTTTGTTCAAACTAACACCAGTTGTTGCAGCAACTCCTATAGCATTGGGCATAATCATTTTACATCCTCAGCTCTCGCTTGTTGGATTTCTCATACCCTCATGCAACCTAACAGTGACCGGCTGTTATATCACATAAGATATGTCATTACAAACATATACTCTCTCTACCCTACAAGGTGAATCTCTATATCTAGTTCATCATAAATCTTAACTCAAGTGTGGCCCTTTCGGGACTCAAGTTAAACTCAATCCAAGAAACTTGAATTAAGATCAAGTATTACTTTAATAATTTCCACTAAGACATGCCCTTTTGCGACTCTCTCTTAACTTGAACCATTAAATGGTAGGTCAACTGAAATAATGATTGTAACACAAGTTATTAAAGCAAAATGCTATAGCAATCTTGCAGCAACTCATAAGAACAGTTAAGAACCCATTTAGATTGTTTGGCACTCAACTACAATCAAATTTAGTTCATAACTTGTAAAAGAAAGACTAACAGCAAAACATCAACAATGAAATACATCGTTTCAATCAGAGAATAAATGAGAAGACAAGTAAAGAATGATGAAAATTGAATCCAAATAGTTCTGTAGATTTCTTCAATGGTGCAGACTTGTTCTCTCTTGAATTCTGTTTTTTCCTTCTTTTTCTTTTGATTTCTTTGATGTTACTTCACCGCCTCCCTTCTATATGATGCGTGCTCCTTTTATAGTTGAAAATTAGGGTAAACGGAAGCCTAGGGCGCGCATAAGTCAGATTAGGAAACTGCAGATCGTGATTCTGCAAGTATCCCGCATGAAATTTTCTGTCGTTGTTCCAGGATTGCTACAGCAATGATTGCTACAACAACGACTACAACAACTACATTGTTCCAGATTTGTTTCAATTTTATAGCCATGTTCCCTTCTTATTTTTGCAAGTCTATTGCATCAGCATTCCTTCCTTGAAATTTGAGTTTCTGGACACCTACAATTATGCACACATTATTTACTTTCTAAGTAATATTGATTTAAGTCTAAAAGTGTCATGATAACTTTCATTTCATAGAGTTATCATACCCCTAAACTTAAACCATTACTTGTTCTCAAGTAATGACAACAATGCTAACACTTCAATCACATAATCATGCAACAAATAACTTAGCTCTGTCATCACATTTGCAAGAATTTTTCCACCCTTAGATCACACTCTTAATCATACAGAATAGTCATAGCAGTTCAGATTTAGACTTAGGCTTCATTCTGTCCAAAATGTATGTATGCCACTTTGATCAAATTCCAGAGGTGCTATAGCATTACACAAACATTGCATATAATTTAGAGGTAGACATAAATATATTCACATATGGGGGAGCAAAAATCACAGATATACTCAAACTGTGCTACAACAAACATAGATTTTATTTTTCAGTTAAACCCTTCAATGCAACATTGAGCTTTCATGTGAATGCTTATCACTTGTAATGATGACACCCAATTACTCACTCAAAGTACATGTCAGAGTTGCTGCAGCAATACATCCAGGATGTTACATGTAGGTCTTACTTTTAGACGCCTTTGACTCAAGGCTGAACATGAGGCTCATGAACAGACCAGGTTACTCAGTATCCTAGGCAGCGGACCTCTTTATTTTTCATTTCTTCATCACCAAATTTATATATAATTACTGCAGCACTGCCCATAGCTCTTGTTGCCTTTGGACTCAAGTTTGCATATGGAGTGCATACTCAGCCCTGGTTACTCAGCAACTTAAGCCATTGGAGCAAACTTTATTACATAATAAGCACAGTTCAACAAAATTTTCCCCTAAACTTGAGATATTTTTTACTCTTCTGGCTTTGTTACAACATTCTCATAAAACTCAACCAAAGTCTAAGTGTCGAGACAAAATTTCAACCTCCATCTATAACTATCTCTACTTGGCATTCTTATAAATAGTGAATAACACTCAATTTATCTTCATTAGGTTTTTCAAATCCATACACAAATATTAGATAACAAAGCTTCACACAATACAAGCATAAACACATGCACTCAGAAACACACGCAACCCCCCCCCCACCCCCCCCCAAACTTGAGTTGTGTTGTGTCCTCATAAGGACATAAAATAAAACCACAGAAACTAGATATGCATGTACTAAATAAAAGGACATGCAAAATGAATCAGAAAATTAAAACTAAATGAAACAAAAGTTTTTGCAAGAAAAAGTAAAATAAACTAGTGGGTAGTGGTACTCCCCTGGTGCTGGAAGCACTGCTGCAACAAATTGCAACCAATTCACCACTTTTTGGAGGCGCTCCGCGGATGGTCCTTAGGAGATTCTTGTGGTAAAGTAGTGGGCAACATCTTTTTCTTTCTCAGTAATAGGCTGGTTGGAGGAGTTGCAGTGGGTGCAGCCTGCCGGGACGGAACATATATGGTCCTCTTTGTCGCTGGTGTGTCTGATGCAGTAACACCTCTAGAAGTGCCCCCTATTTTCTTTTGCTGGGCCCTTTAGAAGTATTGAGAATAGGGTTGCTGGGAGTTTCCTGTGAAGGAGCTGCAGCTGGTTCTTCGGCTGCATACCCTTCACCCGTGATTGCAGTAATGATATCAAGCAGGTGCTTTATCTCTGTAGGTGTGCGAGTAACCCTGGTTGCTGCAGCTTCCAACTGTGCATCAATGTTCTGTGCTTCATCGTCGGATGCAGGAGGGGTAATTATTTTCTCTTTGCCCTTCCGAGAGAAGACTAGAATGAGAGGCTCCTCTGCAAGTTTATCTTCATATTCTCGCATGATGTACTTTTTCCTGGACTTCGAAGAAGTCCTAGCTGGGGGTTCCTCGAGTTCTTTTTCAGGCTCTTCCTCAACCTCTGTCGAGGAACAGTCAATTGTAGACTTAACACCCTCTTCTTTAAGCTGGTCTGATTGATCGTCAGCATTTATTTCGACCTCTGCTTGCGGTTATGCTGTAGCTTCTTCCTCGGGTTCCTCTCTGTTAGTAGCATCTTCATTGACTTTTGCTGGAGCATCTGTAGTAGAGGTACCAAAATTGAACTACTGTAGCAATAAATCAGGAAAATTCTGATGGGTACTTTTCATGTATATAGTAAATTGGTGTAGATGATCCTCCAAGTGTTGCAAATAGCTCCAAAACCGATTGTTTTCCCTCTGTTGAGCATCAGCACATTGAGTGATACTGGTGCTTAGTGCTTGGATTCTCTACTCCAACCCAACAACTATTCTCGCCCCTACTACAACAGTTGGTTCGGGTGGGGCTGCAGCAGCTTCGCCAGTAATTTATTCGATGGTGCGTGCAGTGAAAGCACCATCATTCTTAACACGGTCATCTTGTGCATTAAGGTGGACTCCCGATACCACACAGATGCTGGTGATTAATGATGGAAATAGCAAGGCAGCCATTTTGTGCTTTTTCATAGCACAATCCCAATTTTTTTTTTATAATACTTTCCACATCTATGGGTAACCCTGTAACAATGACATACAAAAGTACTAACCTCTCTTGTGAATAGGGATGGCAAAAATCCCCACGGGGACGGGTACTCTCGGGGATTTTTCCCATTCGGGGAGGGTATGGGGATAATTTCATACCCAATTTCTTATTCGGGGAGGGGACGGGGATGAGGTGGAATCCCCATCCCCTACCCATTTCCCCATTTTAATTTTTAATTTTATTTTAATTTTTTAAAATTACTAGTAAATAAATTATAAAATTTAAATTATAAAATTATAAATATTGGTAAAAATAAAAAATATCAAAATATTTATATTATTAAACTTTTAGGCCTAATTAACTAATTAAAGTCCTAAATTTTTATTTAGGACATTAAAAAGACCGAGTAGATTCTATTAGCCCAAAAATTTTTTAATTTTAATATTCTTTAAATATTTTAAACTTAAATCTATTTTTTATTTATTTTTAGATGTTATAATTGCCCACAGCGAATCACAATTTTAATATCTAATCTAATCTAATCTAATATTTACTCTTGATTTGCTCTGATTTAACTATTGTATTGTAAATGGAATAGTCCACATTTATAAAGTGCCCACGCCACCATTGAAAAAGTTAATTTTGAATCTAAATTCGATTTTATTTGTAACAATTTTGTATTAAACTATTAATTTATTCATGATAGTTTGTAAAAGAAGTTTGTATCCCTTGCATGCTGCGTTACTTACTAATTTAATGTATGTGACTTTTGTAATGGATATTAATGTAAGATATATTTTGAATTTTATTTTTATTTGAATTTTTTATTTTAATATGATTAACTCAAAATTGAAAAAAAAATGTATTAGTTATTCGGGGATCGGGGACCCTTGGGGATCCCCTATGATTATTCGGGGAGGGGATAAAGATTCTCTAAAATAATTTTGACGGGAACGGGGAGGGGATGAGGATATACGCAAAATATCGGAGATGGGTACGGGGAGATTGGTCCCCTCCCCTCCCCTCCCCTCCCCATTGCCATCCCTACTTGTGAAACAGTAGTGGTGTGTGTGGTTGGCATCAATTTGGATTTTAAAAATTTCACCTACACCTTAGCAATGGGTTTCAAATCTATCCTATTAATCACACGCCCTTCTTTATTATCCCAGGATGCACCCTCTATGGTAAGTGTTGTGAAAATTTTGTTCCATTTTTGTGGGGTTAAGTTGCCAAGCAATTTGGCATATTCGCAATTAACTTCAGAGGGTAAATTATAAAAAGTATTAACAACTCGAGAATGTAATGGTACAGGAGAGTTTCTTACCCAAATATTATGCTGGCCAGGGTTTAATAAGTTGGCGTAAAATTCTCACCAGTGGCAACACAGGGTCTCAGGAGTGGTTACAAAACTCTAGCCATCTGCGCTTTGCTGTAGCAGCGTATAGTGATTGCACAATTCCCGAGGGTCGAGGAGGGAACTGAAACCTTTTTTATTCTAAAATCTTACGCGGTTCAATAAATTCTTCATACTTTTATTCCGCATGGTAACTTTGAAATCGCAAAGGATCTTTTAGTTGGCTGGTTGTCTTTTTATACGTTGGCATTAATATAGTAGTAGGATGACTGTGGTAGTATATCCAAGAGTGAAATGAGAAGAAGATGTTATGAGGTAGTGGGTGTCTACGTAGGGAAATGAAAATAGTGTTAGAGGTCAATGTACACAGTGAAACTCTTATATAGGTGGAAATAAAGTAAAACAAATCCGGTAAAAGAGATAAATTAGGGATGAATTTTTTTGAATTTATTAAACACATCCCATAAAATAGGAAGAGATATTTATGCGATCATTTAAGGGATTAAGCATCCATCCCCAATCTTTATCCGGATTCACCCAACTAGCTGTCACATGTTATCTCTAAACGGTAAAAGGTTAAACTCTGTAATTAAATCACTGTAATGGTAAAATTGGTTGCTACAACAACAAATTGTGTGCTCTAACAATCTGCACTACAATCTCCTCAGGTGGCTGCTGTCAAGTAGCTCATCCTTGTAATCTGTCAACATTATAGCACCAATTGTCAGTACTGGATCCAACTCCAAGAATTGCTTGACTTGGTGTGTTTCGTTTTTTTTTAAGAACAAAGTAAAAAAAAAGAATAAAAATTAAACATTCCTAAATAAGAAAATAAAACGCAAAAAATTATAATAGAAACATAGAGGATCCATTTCATTCAAAATGACTGCCTCAGCATTGAGTTGCCTCTCATTAAGCGCTTGATTTGAGGTCCTTCAACCTAACCTTTCTTGAGTGCTCGCAATGTTGGTTCTCTAAGGAGTAAGACCTCATTTGAGCAATCTGTAGCTAAATGCATGTAATGCTTAACTCTATGTCCATTAACTTTCAATTCCTGGAATGTCTTTACATCTAAGAGATCAACAGCCCATGAGGATAAATTTTGATAAGCTTGAAAGGTCCAGACCATCTAGATTTCAGCTTTCCTGGAAATAATCTTAATCTTGTATTATGGACCAGAATTGGTTGGCCAGGAATTAATTTTCTTTGTTGGATGTGTTTGTTATGCCATTGTTTTGTCCTCTCCTTATTTTCATAGGAGAATAAACGTAATTCATCAAGTTCACATAGTTGAAGTTTCCTCTGCTCTGCTGCAGTATGTATATCCTAGTTTAATTGCTTCAGTGCCCAGTATGCTTTGTGCTCTAGTTCGAGTGGCAAATGACAAGCTTTCCCATACACAATTTGGTAGGACGACATGCCAAGTGGTGTTTTATGTGTTGTTCTATAAGCCCATAAGAAGTCATGTAAGTGCAATGACCAATCCTTTCTTGTGAGGTTAACTACTTTTTCTAGAATCTTTTTAATCTCCATGTTAGACACCTCTGCTTGGCTATTGGATTGTGGGTGATATGCTGTCGTAATTTTATGCTTGACTTCCATATTTATCCATTGCTGCAACAAATACTTTGTTGTAAAAGTGAGTACCCTCATCACTAATAATTGCTCTTGGAGTGCTAAACCCGGAGAAGATATTTTTCTAAAGAAAATTCACCACTACTCTGGCATCATTGATGGGTACTGCTGTAGTTTCTATCCACTTGGAGATATAATTCACAGCAACCAAGATATATAAATTCCCAAAGGATCCTGAGAAGGGGCCATGAAGTCTATTCCCCATACATAAAAAATCTCCACTTCCAGAATGTTTGTTAATGCCATTACATGTCTTTGAGCTATGTTTCGTATCATTTGGCACCTGTCACAACATTTAGCAAACTCATAAGCATCTTTAAAAACAAAAGGCCAGTAATACCCTGATTGCAGAACTTTGGCAGCTGTTCTTTGACCACCAAAATGCCCTCCATATGCTGCAGCATGGCAAGATTGCAGTATATGTAGAATTTCTTCCTCTGAAACACATCTTTGAATTACCTTATCTGAGCATAACTTATACAAGTATGGGTCATCCCACTGGTAGCTTATAACATCCTGAAGAATTTTTTTTTTCTGCTGAAAATTCAATTCAGGTGGTAGCAATCCACTCACTGGGTAGTTAGCAAAATCTGCATACCATGGAGATCCAAGTTGCTGTAGCATCTGTGCATGCTGTAACACTAACAGTTGTTCATCAGGAAATGTTTCAGTGATGTTTTGTTTAGTCAATGTGTTTGTATCTGCTTCTAGCCTAGACAAATGGTCTGCTGCTTGATTTTCAGTCCCCTTTCTATCTTTAATCTCCAAATCAAACTCATGAAGCAATAAGATCCATTTTATTAATCTCAATTTGGCATCTTTCTTTGAAATTAGGTGCTTGACGGCTGCATGATCTATGTAAACTGTCACTTTAGTATCTACCAAGTAAGCTAAAAATTTATCGAAAGCAAATACCACTGCTAGCAGCTCTTTCTCTGTAGTGGTGTAATTAATCTGAGCATGAGTATGAGTTTTGCTAGCATAGTAAATAGAGTGGAAGACCTTATTCTTTCTCTGCCCCAGCACTGCCTTAATAGAGTGGTCATTGGTATCACACATCAGCTCAAAAGGTAGAGTCCAATCTGGTGTTATAACTACTGGTGCAGCAACCAAAGCTTTCTTCAATTCTCTAAAAGCCTGAAGACAATCTTCATCAAAGTTAAAAGGCTTTTTATGTTCCAGCAGTGAGCATAATGGTTTAGCTACTTTGGAAAAGCTGTTTATGAATCTTTTGTAGAATCTAGCATGTCCCAAAAAACTTCTAATACCTTTGACTGAAGTGGGAGGTGGCAGTTTATCTATCACTTCTATCTTTGCTTATTTACCTCTATTCCATTTTTGTATACCCTATGACCCAACACTATGCCTTCTTGCATCATGAAGTGGCATTTTTCTCAATTGAGTACTAAGTTAGTCATCTCACATGTTTTAAGAACTTCTTCTAAGTTGTGTAAACAATCATTGTATGTTTCTCCAAAGACTGAGAAATCATCCATGAAGACTTCCAATGTTTGCTCCACCATATCTGAGAAAATAGACACCATACATCTTTGAAAAGTTGCTGAAGCATTGTACAGACTAAAAGGCATTCTTTTGAAAGCAAAAGTTCCGTAAGGGCAGGTAAATGTAGTTTTTTCCTGATCCTCTAGGACTATAGCAATTTGGTTGTAACCTGAATACACATCGAGGAAACAATAGTATTGTTTACCAGCAAGTCTGCCCAACATTTAATCTATAAATGGAAGTGGAAAGTGATCCTTCCGTATGGCTTTGTTGAGCTTTCTGTAATACATACATACCTTCCATCCAGTTATTGTTCTTGTAGGAATAAGTTCATTCTTTTCATTTTCTACCACTGTTATTCCTCATTTCTTTGGGACACATTGTACTGGGCTCACCCATGAACTGTTTAATATCGGGTATATGATCCCAGCATTTAGTCATTTGATGATTTCCTTCTTCACAACTTCTTTCATAATGAGGTTTAGCCTTTTCTGTTGCTCTACTGAATTGTTGTAGCAGTCATTTAACAGAATTTTATGCATGTATATGGATAGGCTGATTCCTTTAATGTCTGCCATAGTCCATCCAATCGCTTTTCTGTATTTCCCAAGCACATCCACCAAACTCCTTTCTTGATCCGCATTCAAAGAAGATGAAATGATTATAGAAAGTGTATTGCTCTGACCAAGATAAACATATTTCAAATGTGAAGGTAAGAGTTTTAATTCAAGAGTGGGAAGTGATTCAATAGATGGAAAAGTTATCTTTACTTCCATGTCTGAAAGATTTAGAGGTTCAATAAATCTGTTATGTCAGTCAGATTGCCTTTCCCCCATCCAATTTTTCGGGGTTGCTGCAACATCCTCTTCTTCAAAGCTTTCAAAAGTGACAGCTTCGATAACTTCTTTACTGCAACATCTATTTATTCTTTCTGTTATAGCAAGATCTACGACACTCATAAAATTGCAATCTTTTGCCTCATCAGGACTCTTCATAGCTTCTAAACATTGAATATGACTTGTTGGTCATTCACCCTCATGGTCAGCTTTCTTTTCTGCACATCTATCATAGTCTTCCCTGTTGCCAAGAAAGGTCTTCCAAATATAATTAGTACCTCTTTATCAGCGTCAGAGTTTAATACAATGAAATCTACTGGAAATATGAATTTGTCTACCTTCACCAATACATCTTCAATCTTTCCTTCAGGATATGTATGAGATCTGTCAACCAATTATAAAATGACTGTTGTTGGTCTGCACTCTCCTATTCCCAATTGCTTAAATATAGATAAGGTCATTAGGTTAATGCTGGCTCCCAAGTCATAGAGTGCCCTGCCATTATACATGGTCCCAATTGAACATGGTATTGTGAAGCTTCCTCGATCCTCCAATTTTTTAAGAATCTTACTCTGAAGCATATGATTGCATTCCTGTGTTAAAGCAACAGTTTCAAATTCTCCCAACCTTCTTTTTCTTGCCAAGATATCTTTTAGAAATTTCACATAATTAGGCATTTGTTCTAAGGCTTCCACAAAATGTATGTTGATGTGTAATTGCTTCAGTACTTCAAAAAATTTGCTGAACTGTTTGTCTTGTTTTTGTTTCTGGAATCTCTGTGGGAAAGGAAGTGGATGCCTCAATTGCTATTCAACTACAGGAGGTATAAATTTCTGCTCCTTTGATTTATTGTGAGTTGTTACCACTGGTGTTGCAATATCTTTTTCAACAGGTATTGAGTGATTTCCTTCCAAGGTTGCTATAGCTTGACTACTAACATCAGTATCTTGATAACTGGGTTGCTATAACTCTCTTTCAACTTGAGAATGTTCTTATGAGGAATTAAGTTCCAACCTATTTTTAGCCACATCAACAGGAATGTCAACATTCTTTCCAGATCTTAAGTTGATCACTTTACAATGTTCTTTACCCTTTCTTCTTGAATCTTCTGTATTGTTGGGTAAACTTCCTTGAGATTTGCTACTCATTGTTGTGGCAAGCTGTCCAATTTGGTTTTCTATGTTTCTTAGAGATACAACTTGACTTTGCACAATTGCCTCATTTTTCACGATATATTCCTTAATAAGTGTTTCCAATGAACTGAATTGATTATGGTTAGTATGTCTTTGCCTTTGGTTCAGCTGATGAAAACTAGGTGGCTGAGCATGTCTGTTCTGTCCACTAGGTGCTGGAACATGCTGATTCTGATTGCTCCATAAGAAATTTAGGTGTTGCTTCCATCCATGGTTGTAAGTACTTGAATATGGGTTATTCTGGGGCTGTCGGTTGAAGTTTCCTACATAGTTTACTGATGTTGGATTTCCTGGACAGTTGTCAAATACATGCTCCTCTCCACAATACACACAAGATAGTTCAGCAACTTGCTTTACTGCTGCAGAAGCAGTAGTCATGACTTTCACCATGTTAGTCAATGATGTTACTTGGGTTGATAGTGTTGTAATTGCATCTATATTATGTACCCATGCTGCTTATCTTGCTACAGTTTGTCTGGTTGATGGCAACTGATAGTTATTGTTAGCAATTCTCTCCATAATTTCATAGGTTTCAGTGTAAGATTTAGATAATAGGGCTCTATTTACTGAAGCATCAACCATCAATCTCGTACTTAGATTCAACCCATTGTAAAATGTTCTAACTGTATGCAATAGGGAATGTCATGATGAGGACATCTTCTGAGCAAATCTTTAAATTTTTCTCAAGCCTCATACAAGCTCTCATCTTCAAATTGATGAAAAAAGGTTATCTCATTCCGCAAGTTTGCATTCTTGGTTAGTGGAAAATATTTCATCAAGAATTTGTTAGCCAAGTCATTCCAGGTAGTGATGAAATCAAATGGTAAATAATTCAACCATGTTTTGCTCAATCTCTTAGGGAGTAAAGAAAAAGTCTTAAGTCTCAGAGTATCTGTAATGCTCCAGTAATTTTAAAAGTATCACTCACCTCCAAAAATAATTTAAGATAGAAATGAGGATCTTTAGATGGCAGTCCGTTAAACTGACCCACTGTTTGCAGCATCTAAAACATCACTAGTTTAAGTTGAAAGTTGGCAACTTCCACTTCAGGTCTAACTATTTTAGGTATACAACTTGAGGAGTTAACACATCATAATCTCTGACAGCCATGTCTCTGTCATCTGTCATGTAAATGATATTGTTGTTGCCTGGTTGTCTCTGATTAATGTGCTCATTTTGCTCTTCTTGAACATTGACAGGTTGTAGTGGCCCGTGAGGATCCAAGTTTCTCAAATCTTGCAAGCTATCAATTCCCGAAGCAGTTTTTGAATTTCTTTGCTCTCTTCACAATCTCCTTGCAGTCCTTTCAAGCTCATGATCAAATTGAAATTCAATAAATCTGTCTTTGCGCATGCAAGTATGATCTGTCAATAAATTGAATGAATTAAATAAAAGTTGGCATTGTCAAAATTAACTTCACAATTCAAAAATAAACAATTAGTCCCCAGCAACGGCGCCAAAAACTTGTTGGTTATTTTAACTCAATTGCTATTGATGTCAATGTGCAAGTGTACATAACAAGTAATACAGTGATGAATATTCAAGATCGTCTCCACAAGGACTGTTGTTACTAGAAATGCTACAGCAATCACGATAGTGCAAACTTCCTTCTATCTAAAAGATTATAAATAAAGCTGATTGACTAATGAAATTAACAATTTAACAAAGTAAATGCAGTAATGAAGTAAATGGTTTGCGCAAAAAGAATTCAATAAGAATAAGGTAGTTGAATGATCAAACTCTCTTTATGGGCTGATTGTTTTGTTCAAACTAACACCAGTTGCTGCAGCAACTCCTATAACACTGGGCATAATCACTTTGCATCATTAGCTCTCACTTGTTGAACTTCTCATACCCTTATGCAATCTAACAATGACTAGTTGTTATATTAAATAATATATGACATTACAAACATAGACTCTCTCTACCCTACAAGGTGAATCCCAATATCTAGTTTATCACAAATCTTAACTCAAGTGTGGCCCTTTTGGGAGTCAAGTTAAACTCAATCTAGGAAACTTGGATTAAGATCGAGTATTGCTATAATAATTTCCACTAAGAAAAACTATTTTACGGCTCTTTCTTAACTTGAACCATTAAATGAGAGGTCAACTGAAATAATGATTGTAACACAAGCTATTAAAGCAAAATGCTATAGCAATCTTGCAGCAACTCATAAGAACAGTCAAGAACCCATTTAGATTTTTTGTCACTCAACTACAATCAAATTTAGTTCATAACTTGTAAAAGAAAGACTAACAGCAAAATATCAGCCATGAAATACATCGTTTTAATAAGAGAATAAGTGAGAAGACAAGTAAAGAATGATGAAAATTGAATCCAAATAGTTCTGCAGAATTCTTTAATGGTACAAACTTGTTCTCTTTTGAATTCTGCTTCTTCCTTCTTTTTCTCTTGATTTCTTCGATGTTACTTCACCGTTTTTTTTTTCCATATAATGCGTGCTTCTTTTATATTTGAAAATTAGGATAAACGGAAGCCTAGGGCGCGCATAAGTCAGATTAGAAAACTGCAGATCGCGATTTTGCAAGTATCCTACGTGAAATTTTCTCTGTCATTGTTCCAGATTGCTACCGCAACGACTACAACAACTACATTGCTCCAGACTTGTTTCAATTCTTTTATAGCCATATTCCCTCCTTATTTTGCAAGCCTATTGCATCAACATTCCTTCCTTGAAATTTGAGCTTTCGGACACCTACAATTATGCACTCCATCTAAGCACAAATTATTCTAAATCAAATAAAATTTATTAAGAATAAAAAAAATGAATGTTTATGCAAAATATAACAAAAATGCAATAGAAACACATTATTTACTCTCCAAGTAATATTGATTTAACTCTAAAAGTGTCATGATAACTCTAATTTCATAGAGTTATCACCCACACATCTTAGTCTGAAAGCCCATATAAATCAACTAGGGCAGCTCACTGAAATCACCATTAGTTACCCATGATACCGCTGGTCGTGCTTCTGCTGCTTCTGGCACTTTTGTTGATCCCCTTATCCTAAAGGATGAAGGTGAAGATGACCAGCCTACTGTGTAACCTTGTTCAACATTACTGCTTGTTTGTTGTCATTTTTTCTTGATAATATACTTAAAATTATTTTCTTTACTTCTGTTATACTATGTTCTGTCAGGGTACTCGAACTACTTTATTATTGTACTAGCAAACTCTTCTTATTTTGTGATTGCGTGTAATAGTATTTGCTTGTTCCATAACTTTGAATGCTATTTTTTTTATGTGTTCTGAGATCCGACTAGGCGCATAGGGTAACTCGGGTACCCTTAAGCTTAGATGTTCACTGAGCTATCTCTTACTTCATAATGGAGCAACCTAATTACATCATCAATATGACGATTCATCCAGATATGTTTGCTGCTAATCTTTAGGATAGGGATGGAAAAAAGTTCAGGTTGGCCTAACCTATTCACATGGGCTTTGGCTCGGGTTTCGCACATGAGGGCCTAGACAAGGGTTTGGGAAAAAAACTTCAAGCCTTTTTGGGGTCCATCTTGGTGTATTCAAAGAATAACTTTTTAGCATGGGGTATCTTGGGTACCTCTAATCTTATCTCATCAATGTAAGGCGATATACTTAGACATGCTTACTGTAGATCTTAACAAAAGTTGTGGTGAATCATTTTGCTGGATAGTCGAAAATCTCATGATCCGCCATTCATTCTGAATCAAATAAGTGAGACAAATAGTGATAAAAGCGGTTGCTCACCTACTTTTATGCGAGATGGTCAAAAATCTTATAATCTGCCATTCTTGTAGAATAAAAAACATAGATAGAGATAAAGGTGGTTGCTTGCCTACCATTGTACGAGATTATCGAAAACCTCATGATCCGCCATTTGCATGGAATCAAATAGACAAAATATGTAGTACAAAAGTAGCTGCTCATATACTCTTGTGTGATATGGTCGAAAACCTCACAATCCATTATTCATTTAGAATTAATTTAAACACAAAAGACATAATAAAGGTAGTTACTCGCTTACCCTTATGTGATACGGTTAAAAACCTCATGATTCGCAATTCGCATGGAATAAAATAAGCAACCTAGATAGAGATAAAGGCGGCTGTTCACCTAACCTTATAAGTACTTTAGGCATTTAACTCATATGATTACCCTTAATTTGTAAATTATTTATCCTTTACTTTAGCTTAAACATGATTGAATCTTTATGACGTTAAGGTACAACTGTATACTTTACTTTGGGTCTTCCTCGACCCTCCATTTCTTCATTCAAGTTGGATCTAACCTTGAGTAGATTGTTATGATCGGTACAAATTAGATACCCCGGTCACACTAAAATAAGGCAATCTCTTCATACCTTGCTGCATCATAATAATCATTGCACAACAACAAATAAGGAATTAGTTTAATAATGAACATATTCCTATTGAATGGCATTTTAAACTACCCATCCACATTATATAATCAAAAAGCAAATAAAAGAGCACACATCATGACATTTTGAAAAGAAAATGCATTCATAAGTAATAGAGACATGGATCATTACATGATGCTGCATTGTTATCCTAAGGAGAATGTAGGATCCTGAGATCTCCAATCTTGTCAATACAGACTCAGGAAGTTGAAAAGTGCAACTGACCGGTTTAAGGTACCCTAGGTACCCCGCACAACTGATATAAGCATTAAAGAAAATAAACAGAATAAATAGAATTAGGTTAAGTGTTATCCCTTTACCAATAATATAGTTTCTCTCTGTCAGGGACGATAATGATTACTCCTACAACACTTTCATGTGGATTGGAAGGGTTGCAGATGCAAATTTCCCATACTTGTTCTTTTTCTGCTGTGGAGGTCGCCTCATTCGTGTACCCCAAAATTCCCTCACCCTTGGAGTCATTGGTGAATTCAGCCGAGAAATCAGTAATGGCTTGAGTTTTAGTGATCAAGTAAGGCTTATGTTTTCCGATTAAGTGTCCTCGGGTACCCTTAGTGCCTTCATATTTATTGAGTCTATTTTTAATGACAATATTATGTCACTGGCAAAGTACATCATCAATTGAGTTTTCATTAAAAATGGCCTGCCCAGAATGATATTATAAGCACCCGAGCTATCTATAATAAGGAAATCGATGATGTGAATGACACAGTAGAGTACCCTACCAATAGTTATAGGCAGGATAACGGTGCCTTTGAGGATGATAGTATCATCTGTGAAACTAATAAGCAGTTTATCTTTCATAGTGATTTTTGGTGATTCAATCAGTAACTGATCCAAGGCACCTTTTGAAGATAATGTCTATGGAACTACTGGTGTTTACTAGCATTTTTACCACTTCACTAGTAGCAACCTTTAAAGTGATGACTAAAGCGTCGCGTAGGGTACGAGATACCTTCAGCATCTTTTTCTGTGAAAAGAATTGAGATAAGGTGATAAGATACTTGAGGTACCCCATGGTCATTAAAATGGATGCCTTGGCCAATGATAGCAACTAGCAATGCCAATCTACCATAATTTGTTTTAACTCTTTTAAACTGGCTGACTAGAATAGGCCCACTTGCAATAACCTAAATATAAACTCCTTTCTTAGATCCCTTGGGTGCCTTATATTCAAGTCTGGTATCATGTACGTTCTTGTTCTTATCTTGCTCTATAGACTTCCAGGTATGTCTTATATCTACAACGAACTCCTTGAGGTACCCACTGAGAATTAAATATTCAAAATTTTCATGCAAATTAAAGCACTCAGTAGTGTTATGACTGAAATTCTCATAAAACTCACAATATTTCAGTCTACACTTCATGTTAGGGTACTTGTGCATGGGTTTGGGTGGGTGAAGTAAGTTGCTATCTCGAATCTAGTGGAAGATATGTCCTAGAGAGCAGTTCAAAGCGTGATAAGATTGATACTGAGGTTTTTCTAGTGGTTTTATCAGCTCTGGTTGAGATGGTCGTACAAGTGGTGGTAGGCGGGATACTCTATTTTAGGGTACCTCAGCCTTCTTAGGTTTCTCCTTTTTTTAATGAGCTCTGTTTTGACTTCTTGCCATTTCAGGTGGCACTTCTCATTCATCTTGATTTGCTGCAAGGCTCAAGAACGAGACTCCCTATATGAGAGAGGGTGACACTTTTGAAAGAAACAACACAACTTTCCAAACTGTATGTTCTTTTTGAAGTGGGTAAACATGTGTTGGTGACCAAACGTACTCGTACACAATACTTCTTAGTGGAAGCAGGCTACATAATCAGCCAAAGGCTTGGATTCCCTTATTTAATGAAGGCAAGTTTAAATGTTGCTTGATCGTAGGAGGCGGCATAGCCAAATTCACGAATGAACTCTGTGATGAGCGAGTCTAGGCAAGACACGCTACCTGCATTTAAAAATTTAAACCAAGATTTTGCCGTCTGGTGTGTTTTTCCTTTAAACATCCAACACATATAAGCATCTGATCGGCGTATTCTGTTAAATTCGAGGTACCCGAATACTAGGGTACTTGAGGCATATCGAAGGTATCGAGGAGAACTATTGTTCAAATCTCTACAGTAAATGGCGAGTTGTACCATACTGATGTCGGACCATTGGCGACATTCTACTTTTTAAAAAGTAGCTTTACTTGAGCTTACATATGTTCCATTTTTTCTAGGATTTCACGGGGTACCAAAGGTGCACCTTTAGATACCGCTCCCATTTGAGAAGCTCGTTTGGGGTTCAATTTGTGGTGAAGATCCTCGCAGGTTTGTGTGTTGCATTTGGTACTGGCTACTGCACGAATAGCTAAAGGCCATATATGGCTCTTCTCCAAGGGATGTGGGTTGTGACTTAAGGTGGGTACCCGACGGATCATGTCTTTGTTCGTTACCTTTAAGTACATCGAAGTACATCGAAGTGTGGGACTATTTTCTTTTCTACTCACATTGGTGGGGCATTTTAAGTGGCAAGAGGGACTGCTAATTCATGCATTTGAGAGCCCACTGCCCGAAGAATGGCATAAGCAAGTTCTTTGAAGCATTGTTGGGAAAGGAGCTCCTCATTAAGGTGAATACCGGTAGATTATTTTACGAACTTGCCCTTGTTGGGCTGAGCTGTTCTCCTTACTGGATCACTGACCTCCTCACTGCTGTTATCTCTCGTTCATGCAAAATCTGTCATCATGGCGTTAGAGGGTATGTCAGGTGCCATGATTTATAAGTACACACTGCAATTCGTTTAGTAACTGTTGTGGAGGCTTTTTGTCTTCTCCCCACCGAAACGACATCAATTGTTTTAAGTGGATTTTAGGTAAAAGAAAAGGAGACAAAACATCACCAAAACAATGAATTTGTTGATTGGCAGTCAGGGTACTTCACTTAACCGTGGTATGCAGGCTATTTTGAATTTTAAAGGAGATGAAGAAGAAGAGGAATGAGATGGCTACGACGAGAGGTGTGGTTTGGAGAGGGAAAGCTTGAAGGAATGCCTACAAATCTTCAAAACAACAAAATGAGGTTAGAGGTGGAGTCGGCGGTGGCCAACGAACACACCGAGGCTCAAGTCAACTACTTGAACCTTTTTAAGTGATGAGAGCTTGCAAGCTCTCTAAAATGGCGGTTAGAGGTTGGAGAAGATGTCAGCCACTTTTGTGTGTTTGTGATGAGTATTAAAAGACATAACCTTATTCCCTTTATATATTACACCTTGGGTACCCTGCCACATGGCACATTTTCAATGGTGATTCTTCATTTCTAAAATTCTCACGTCATTTTATCCTCATGATGTGTTTTAGGCTGTTAGGAGCATGCTTGGAGTGCAATGAGGCGGTTAGCATGCTTGGAGAGCAATGAAGTGTTTATTTGGCTTGTTGTGTCATTTTATGTATCTGGCGTACGATACAGGTGGCTTAGGGCGCCTTTACAGAGGTTGTCTGGACAGTTGCAGGCGTGTAGTTAAGGATCATTGTCCTTTGCGTGCTACTTTTGGCTTTTGTTAGGCATGACAACCAACTGCACATTTTTTCCAACAAGATATTCCTTATTTGATTTTGTCAAATCAAATATTCTTTTTGGGCGATGGATATATCACACGTGAAATTTATAGAAAAACTATACTACTTGAATGAATAATATAAAATATTAAAGATTTTATTTACAGAAGGTTCCAAAAATTCTATAATTAAAATTTTTAAATATACTAAAAGTGAACAATAATATATAAAACTTAATGAGTACTAACACATATACTAAATATTTAATGAGCATAATACATATATTGAATAAAATATTTAAGTTAGAATTATAAAATTTTGATTAGAATTATACAAACTTTACCTTAATAAATAATATAACAATTATCCATCATCGTGTCATTATTTTAAATAATCGATTTTTCAATAGTATCATTCCTATTCTTCCCTAAATTTAATTAATTTTGTATTGCTATAGCATATGATTAATAAATTATTAATTATTTTTAAATAAATACAAATTTTCCTAAAGCCTCAAAAATCTTTGAGCCAACTCTGGTAACCAATATAACACGACTAGATTTCGAAAGTGATCTCACTAGCCATCAAATATGCTAAAAACAATAATTGATTTTAGCCATCAATTATGCTTAAGCCCGGATCTTTATAATCTTAAAAAGAAAAAGAAAAATAATAAAACCAACTAGTATTAAATATGAATTAAAGAATATTAACTACTAAAGAAAAATCTCACATATAATTGCATAGCCTATGAGCCAATATAATCATTGGGTAATGCACATCTTTCTTATAAGGTTCCATCTCCTCCCAAAACTGAAACTTCATTTCCTCCACTATCTCCTTAAAGGTTCAGTAAACGCTTACATTTCATTTCTTCCATATAGTTAACTATTTGGCTTGTGTATATTTCATCGCCAAGCATGATTGCTTGACCTTTAATCTCTTCATAGGTGCTCAATTCACTCAAATAAGTCTGTGTTCTCCCAATAATTGTTGTATGTATTTCTAAGAACAAATATATCGGTTTTTATTTCTTTGACACTTTTACTAATGAAATATTTGTTCTTATCCCTTCTAAAACCATATAATGACTTCACCTCTTCTAACATCTCAGTTTTTCCACTTTCCAATTCCAATTCATCAAACAACTTTTTAAATAAAGAGACTCCTTCGTTGGAAGCTCCAATATCTATTGCAACAATTCTCCGTTTTTCCAAGATTTTGTAATTTACTTTTCATTTTTTGTCTATTTTGTCCCCAATCATCAATTTCCTTAAACATTCTCTCAATGTTATTTTTTCCATCAAATGCCTCTTTAATTTAAACTACAATAAAACAATTAAAAGTTCATTTTTTTAATACTTGAAAAATGATTAGTTCATTTTATTTATAATAAAGCATATTCATAATAAAATGCACCAAATTTAACATAACACCACAAAATCAGTGCAATGTCGATAAGATACACATGACCAAAGCATTAACATTTAACTAATAACATGTTATAGTTAACAATTAGCCTAAAATTAACTACAAATAAAGAAAAAATTAATTAATTAAAAGTAGTTAAATACAACAAAACAACTAAAATAAGGCATTAATTTCTAACTGTCAGATTGGCTAAATGGAGAAATATGGATTTAAGGATAATTTTTTCTAACTTAAGGGAATTTGAGAAATATTTCATGGTTTTACGGCAATTAAATTAAAATCTTAGTTAATTGTTTACCTTTTATATTTTTTAGACACGGCATTCCGATTACACTTTATCTGCCTCCTTCTCCTCAAGTCTTGGGAAGAACATTGGATTGACAAATATTTTGGTGGCTGTTGACACCTGAATTTCCCCACTTGGGGTCAAACCAAGTCCAACAAATGGAGGTATACCTACAACAGATGGAGGTATACTTGCACACAATTAATTAAAAATAAACTACAAATAAAGAAAAAAATATTTAATTAAATATAATAAAACAACTAAATGAGGCATTAATTTTTAATTGTCAGATTAGCTAAATGGAGAGAGATGGATTTAAAATAACACTTTGGAATAGACATAAGGTATACCTACAACAGATGTAGGTATTAATTTTTAATTGTCAGATTGGCTAAATGGAGAGAGATGGATTTAAAATAACACTTTGTAATAGACATAATCAATCAATATAACACGACTAGACATAGTAAACAATATAACACGAGTAGATCTGAAGATGGTCTCACTAGTCATCATTAAAGACGCTCAAGCTCAGATCTTTATAATCTGCAAAATTAAAAAAAAAAAAAAGCATAATAGCAACATCAATTCGTATTAAATATGAAACAATGAATATTAATAACTAAATAAAAAATTTACCTAGATGTCTGCATAACGCACGAGCTAATATGATCCTTGCCGACTGCACATCTTTCATGTAGGGTTACATCTCCTCCCAGGATTGAAGCTTTATTTCCTCCCCCATCTGCTTGAGGTTCAACAAGCCCTTACACTTCATTTCTTCCAAAAAGTTAACCATCTAGCTAGAGTACTTTTCATCTCCAAGCGTTATTGCTTTGCCTCTCATCTCTTCATAGGTGCTCAATTCCTTCATATAGGTTCCAAAGTCTGTGTTCTCCCAGTCATTGCCGTATGTATTTCCAACAACAAATATATCGGGTTTTATTTGTTTGACAAATTTACTAATAAAATCTTTGTTTTTATCCCTTCAAAAACCACACAACGGCATCACCTCCTCTAGTATTTCAGTTTCTCCACTTTGCAATTCCAATTCATCAAAACACTTATTAAATAAAGTGTTAAGGAAGCTCACACTTGTATTGTAGAGAGCAGAACAGAGGATGATAGCAGCAAGATTAATCAGTTACGCATTGATGATGTGGCATGCCATGTCATGCCTGGTGATATGAAATATGTGTACATGTGACTGATTAATTAGTTGTTATATTCAGTTATCAAGTTGAGCTTAAGTACTTGTATAGAAGAAACAATTCAACACACATTATGCATGTATTTTGATTAATAAGATCAGAAGTTTTCTCAGATCTATTTCTTAATTCTTTTCACTTTCTTTTACTTTCTAAGCAACCAAACATCATTTTCAATCTTCAACTTGGTATCAGAGCTTACGGCAAAGTAATGGCATCAGTAAATCTTGTTTCATCTTCTGCTCCAGTTCTTAACACAACTGTTAACTCAGCAATTTCTTCATTTACGTTCAACACTCCAGTTAAACTTGATCAATCCAATTTTCTGATATGGAGATCTCAAGTTTTGGCTTCAATCCGTGGTAACAGACTTGAGAAGTTCATAGATGATTCAGCAACTCCACCTCCATCTCACATTGCTCAAAGAATTGGTGATGATATCAGATCTATAGAGAATCCAGAGTTTGTAATTTGGAGATCACAGGATCAAGTACTTCTTGGATGGCTGCTCTCATCATTGAGTGAAGGTATTATTAGCTTAGTGTTTAATCTGGAAACTTCTGTTGAGGTGTGGAAGGCTATTGAAACACAATTTGGCTCACAATCTAAATCTAGACTTTTACATCTGAGATACATGATGAACTCAACTAGGAAAGATGATTTGAAAATCAATGATTACTTCATTAAAATGAAATCTATAGCTGATAACATGGCTGCAGCAGGAAGTGCTTTGAATAATGATGATTTAATTCTGCATATACTCTCTGGTTTGGGACCAGAATACAATTCTGTAGCCACTTATATCACTGGACAAGTAGGTGTTGGAAAGATGAATGTTAATGAAGCTTATGCCATGCTTTTAACTCAAGAAGCAAGGATCGAGCAACAAGCTCAAATGCTTGCTGATACAGATGTGAAACAGAACTTTGAAGCTAATCTGGTTCTAAATAGAGGATTTAAGAAAGGAAACATGTCTGGTGGTAAACACTTTGGTGGTTATGGATACAATACTGGAAACAATGGAGGTTTTGGAACTAATCATTACAAAGGCAATTATGGAGGTTCTGGATATGGATTTGCTGGTAATGGAGATTCTCAGTACAAAGCTTATCAAGGTGATAATCAGAGAGGTGGAGGAGGCAATTGGAATCCAAATGCTGGTAATGGAGGATATAATGGCAGACCATCTGGGCAGACCAAGCCTCAGTGGAATGGTTCTAAACCAACCTGTCAAATATGCCTCAAGCCTGGACATACTGCAAACATCTGCTGGAAACTCACAGAGCTCATTAATTCAGGAGCATATAGACCACCACCAAATAGAAATCCAAAAGCTGCCTATTTAGCCAACATAGAGGGACCATCTGATGCAAATTGGTACCTGGACAGTGAAGCTACACATCATCTGACAAATGACATGAATAATATGCATGTTTCTGAAAGCTTTACAGGTACTTCTAAGCTCATTGTTGGTAATGGTGCTGGTTTAAGCATAACTCACTTAGGAAGTGTAATCTTAAAAATGCATAAAAATAGAGATGATGTCTTATCAACACTTAAGCTTAATGACATGCTTCTAGTACCACAAATCACCAAAAACCTTATTAGTATATCCAGACTCACCAAAGATAATAATGTAGTGGTTGAATTCACTGACAAATTTTGTTTTGTGAAGGACAAGATGAAGAATGTGGTAATATTGCAGGGCAAGGCTGAAAAGAGTCTCTACAGATTGCTATTGGTTTCTTCAAATAAAACTCTTATCACATCATTTGGTCAGAGTTATATTGCTAATGTAGAGTCAACCGAGCCATTAACTCCTCTTTCAATGTTTTCAAGTGTCAATTCTGAATTCAAAAATAAAACCAACTGCTTACATACTTCAGCAGTTTCTTGTATAAATTCTGAGTGTTTGTTAAGTACTTCTGTATTGCATCAAAGGTTAGGTCATCCATCTTCTCAGGTTTTAAATCATGTAATCAAAACATGTTCATTTGTTCAAACTATCAATGGAAACAAAACCTTTGACTCTTGTGATGCTTGTAAGATGGGAAAGATGCACAGACTGCATTTTTCTGTCACTGAAACAAAAACAAAGTTTCCTTTAGATATATTACACACTGATCTATGGGGACCATCTCCTGTGATTTCTCCTCAAGGATATAGGTATTATGTAAGTTTTGTTGATGAGTGCACCAGATTCACTTGGATATTTCCATTAAAAACAAAAGATGAAACTCTCCCTGTCTTTAAAATCTTCAAAACCCAAATTGAAAAACAACTCAATAGATCCATTAAATGTCTTCAATCTGATTGGGGGGGGAGAGTTCAGATCATTTGTTAACTATCTTCTTGCTGAGGGAATCCAATTCAGACACTCATGTCCCTATACTCACAATCAAAATGGTTTAGTAGAAAGAAAGCACAGACACATCACTGAACTTGGGTTAACCTTACTTGCACAAGCTACCATGCCTCTTAAATTTTGGTGGGATTCTTTTCATACAGCAACCTATATCATAAACAGACTACCCACTCCTGTATTGAACATGAAATCTCCTTATGAATCTCTATTTCAACTTTCACCAGATTATAAGTTTCTAAGAGTTTTTGGTTGCTCATGTTTCCCTTTCCTTAGAGAGTACAATAAACACAAGTTTCAGTTTCATACATCCAAATGTATCTTTCTGGGGTATAGTCCTTTACATAAAGGCTATAAATGTCTACATCCCTCTAGTAAAACTTATATAGCTAGTCATGTTTTGTTTGATGAATCTTCCTTTCCATATTCATCACTGTTTCATATTTCTTCATCTGGAAATCATTCCTCAGATTTTCAGTATAATCTTCTCAAGTGTTATACAGTTCCAGTTTCCAATAGCAATCAAGACACTTTTGAAGCTAATGCAACTGATAATGACCATTATTCTCCTCTATGTTCTTCTCACAACACACCAAATGTTTCCTCACCATCAAATAACCTTCCTACTGACTCACTTCATTGCTCACCACTCACACAACCAGCTTCTGATCTAAACACTTCCATACAGACCAATAATTCCACATCACTATCAAATCAGCAAAATTCATCTTCTTCACCAGTTGAAACACACCAATCATCAATACCAACACAAGTCAAACCACAATGAAATATGTGTACATGTGACTGATTAATTAGTTGTTATATTCAGTTATCAAGTTGAGCTTAAGTACTTGTATAGAAGAAACAATTCAACACACATTATGCATGTATTTTGATTAATAAGATCAGAAGTTTTCTCAGATCTATTTCTTAATTCTTTTCACTTTCTTTTACTTTCTAAGCAACCAAACATCATTTTCAATCTTCAACTTGGTATCAGAGCTTACGGCAAAGTAATGGCATCAGTAAATCTTGTTTCATCTTCTGCTCCAGTTCTTAACACAACTGTTAACTCAGCAATTTCTTCATTTACGTTCAACACTCCAGTTAAACTTGATCAATCCAATTTTCTGATATGGAGATCTCAAGTTTTGGCTTCAATCCGTGGTAACAGACTTGAGAAGTTCATAGATGATTCAGCAACTCCACCTCCATCTCACATTGCTCAAAGGATTGGTGATGATATCAGATCTATAGAGAATCCAGAGTTTGTAATTTGGAGATCACAGGATCAAGTACTTCTTGGATGGCTGCTCTCATCAATGAGTGAAGGTATTATTAGCTTAGTGTTTAATCTGGAAACTTCTGTTGAGGTGTGGAAGGCTATTGAAACACAATTTGGCTCACAATCTAAATCTAGACTTTTACATCTGAGATACATGATGAACTCAACTAGGAAAGATGATTTGAAAATCAATGATTACTTCATTAAAATGAAATCTATAGCTGATAACATGGCTGCAGCAGGAAGTGCTTTGAATAATGATGATTTAATTCTGCATATACTCTCTGGTTTGGGACCAGAATACAATTCTGTAGCCACTTATATCACTGGACAAGTAGGTGTTGGAAAGATGAATGTTAATGAAGCTTATGCCATGCTTTTAACTCAAGAAGCAAGGATCGAGCAACAAGCTCAAATGCTTGCTGATACAGATGTGAAACAGAACTTTGAAGCTAATCTGGTTCTAAATAGAGGATTTAAGAAAGGAAACATGTCTGGTGGTAAACACTTTGGTGGTTATGGATACAATACTGGAAACAATGGAGGTTTTGGAACTAATCATTACAAAGGCAATTATGGAGGTTCTGGATATGGATTTGCTGGTAATGGAGATTCTCAGTACAAAGCTTATCAAGGTGATAATCAGAGAGGTGGAGGAGGCAATTGGAATCCAAATGCTGGTAATGGAGGATATAATGGCAGACCATCTGGGCAGACCATCTGGGCAGACCAAGACTTAGTGGAATGGTTCTAAACCAACCTGTCAAATATGCCTCAAGCCTGGACATACTACAAACATCTGCTAGAAACTCACAAAGTTCATTAATTCAGGAGCATACAGACCACCACCAAATAGAAATCCAAAAGCTGCATATTTAGCCAACATAGAGGGACCATCTGATGCAAATTGGTACCTGGACAGTGGAGCTACACATCATCTGACAAATGACATGAATAATATGCATGTTTCTGAAAGCTTTACAGGTACTTCTAAGCTCATTGTTGGTAATGGTGCTGGTTTAAGCATAACTCACTTAGGAAGTGTAATCTTAAAAATGCATAAAAATAGAGATGATGTCTTATCAACACTTAAGCTTAATGACATGCTTCTAGTACCACAAATCACCAAAAACCTTATTAGTATATCCAGACTCACCAAAGATAATAATGTAGTGGTTGAATTCACTGACAAATTTTGTTTTGTGAAGGACAAGATGAAGAATGTGGTAATATTGCAGGGCAAAGCTGAAAAGAGTCTCTACAGATTGTTATTACTTTCTTCAAATAAAACTCTTATCACATCATTTGGTCAGAGTTATATTGCTAATTAACTCCTCTTTCAATGTTTTCAAGTGTCAATTCTGAATTCAAAAATAAAACCAACTGCTTACATACTTCAGCAGTTTCTTGTATAAATTCTGAGTGTTTGTTAAGTACTTCTGTATTGCATCAAAGGTTAGGTCATCCATCTTCTCAGGTTTTAAATCATGTAATCAAAACATGTTCATTTGTTCAAACTATCAATGGAAACAAAACCTTTGACTCTTGTGATGCTTGTAAGATGGGAAAGATGCACAGACTGCATTTTTCTGTCACTGAAACAAAAACAAAGTTTCCTTTAGATATATTACACACTGATCTATGGGGACCATCTCCTGTGATTTCTCCTCAAGGATATAGGTATTATGTAAGTTTTGTTGATGAGTGCACCAGATTCACTTGGATATTTCCATTAAAAACAAAAGATGAAACTCTCACTGTCTTTAAAATCTTCAAAACCCAAATTGAAAAACAACTCAATAGATCCATTAAATGTCTTCAATCTGATTGGGGGGGAGAGTTCAGATCATTTGTTAACTATCTTCTTGCTGAGGGAATCCAATTCAGACACTCATGTCCCTATACTCACAATCAAAATGGTTTAGTAGAAAGAAAGCACAGACACATCACTGAACTTGGGTTAACCTTACTTGCACAAGCTACCATGCCTCTTAAATTTTGGTGGGATTCTTTTCATACAGCAACCTATATCATAAACAGACTACCCACTCCTGTATTGAACATGAAATCTCCTTATGAATCTCTATTTCAACTTTCACCAGATTATAAGTTTCTAAGAGTTTTTGGTTGCTCATGTTTCCCTTTCCTTAGAGAGTACAATAAACACAAGTTTCAGTTTCATACATCCAAATGTATCTTTCTGGGGTATAGTCCTTTACATAAAGGCTATAAATGTCTACATCCCTCTGGTAAAACTTATATAGCTAGTCATGTTTTGTTTGATGAATCTTCCTTTCCATATTCATCACTGTTTCATATTTCTTCATCTGGAAATCATTCCTCAGATTTTCAGTATAATCTTCTCAAGTGTTATACAGTTCCAGTTTCCAATAGCAATCAAGACACTTTTGAAGCTAATGCAACTGATAATGACCATTATTCTCCTCTATGTTCTTCTCACAACACACCAAATGTTTCCTCACCATCAAATAACCTTCCTACTGACTCACTTCATTGCTCACCACTCACACAACCAGCTTCTGATCTAAACACTTCCATACAGACCAATAATTCCACATCACTATCAAATCAGCAAAATTCATCTTCTTCACCAGTTGAAACACACCAATCATCAATACCAACACAAGTCAAACCACTCATATCTACACACAAAATGATCACCAGAGCTAAGGCTGGAATCTTCAAGCCAAAGGCCTTCATTGCCAACCATAATAGCCTGGAACCATCCACTACCTATGAGGCATTATCTGATCCTAAGTGGAAGGCAGCTATGCAGACAGAGTATGATGCCCTCATGAAGAACAATACCTGGAGCCTAGTACCTATATCTTCCTCTTATAAACCAGTTGGATGCAAATGGGTTTTTCGAACTAAATACAACACTGATGGTTCAATCTCCAAGTACAAAGCAAGACTAGTTGCAAAGGGGTTTCACCAAACTGCTGGCATTAACTATTCAGAAACCTTCAGCCCTGTAATCAAATCTTCAACAGTAAGAGTTATCCTAAGCTTAGTTGTTATGAAAGAGTGGAAAGTCAGGCAAATTGATGTAAATAATGCATTTCTGAATGGAGAACTCTCTGAAGATGTGTATATGACACAACCTGAGGGTTTTGAATCTAAGGAAGGCTACATTTGCAAACTCAACAAAGCTTTGTATGGGCTAAAACAAGCTCCAAGAGCTTGGTATGAAAAGCTCAAAGGCTGTCTAACTGATTGGCAGTTTATCAATTCTAAAGCTGACACTTCTCTCTTCATCAAGCATGATACAAGGGGATTAATCATTGTTCTCATCTATGTAGATGACATTCTAATTACTGGCCCTGATTCTGATCTACTGGAGGTATTCATAACTAAACTCAGCACAGTGTTTGCTCTTAAGGATTTGGGGCTAGTTGCTTATTTTCTTGGAGTAGAAGTATGTTATACTGCTCAGGGAATGCATCTTTCTCAAACAAAATATATCAAAGATTTGTTGAGTAGAGCTTCAATGCAGAATTGCAAAGGTTCTGATACACCTTTTAGTATTGGTTTCAAGCTGGAAAGAGCTGTACAAGGTTCTCTGGGGCAAGAATTTGAGGATCCCACATTGTATAGAAGTCTTGTTGGTGGCCTTCAATATCTAATTCTTACCAGACCTGATATTGCCTACTCAGTTCATAAGCTCAGCCAATATCTCAGTGCTCCCACACTTCAACATTGGTTGGCCTGCAAGAAAGTTCTTAAATATCTTCAAGCAACAATCACCTATGGCCTTCACATTCAAAAGGAGGGAATACTTGAAACTACTGGATTGACTGGTTATTCAGATGCTGATTGGGCATGTGATGTTGATGATCGCAAGTCCATTGGAGCTTACTGCATATATCTTGGTAACAATCTAATCTCTTGGTCATCTAAGAAGCAACCTATTGTTGCTAAATCCAGCACAGAGAGTGAATACAGAGCTCTATCCTCAGCTAGCTCAGAATTGTCATGGCTGCAATCCTTATTTTCTGAGCTTAAGATTATGAGATTACCTTCTCCAGTTCTTTGGTGTGACAACCAAAGTGCTGGTGACTTAGCTAGGAATCCTGTTTTTCATTCTAAGTCAAAGCACATTGAACTAGATGTTCACTACATCAGAGACAAGGTGCTAAAGAAGGAGCTGGAAATCAGATATATTCCCACAGAGGAACAAGTTGCTGATGTGTTTACAAAACCTCTGTCATTTCCTAAGTTCAGTTACTTCCGCTCCAAGCTCAATGTTATTAACAGACCATTGAGCTTGAGGGAGGATGTTAAGGAAGCTCACACTTGTATTGTAGAGAGCAGAACAGAGGATGATAGCAGCAAGATTAATCAGTTACGCATTGATGATGTGGCATGCCATGTCATGCATGGTGATTATGAAATATGTGTACATGTGACTGATTAGTTAGTTGTTATATTCAGTTATCAAGTTGAGCTTAAGTACTTGTATATAAGAAACAATTCAACACACATTATGCATGTATTTTGATTAATAAAATCAGAAGTTTTCTCCGATCTATTTCTTAATTCTTTTCACTTTCTTTTACTTTCTAAGCAACCAAACATCATTTTCAATCTTCAACTTAAAGCGACTCCTACATTCGAGGTTCCAATATCTATTGCAGCCACTCTCACCTTGTTTTTTAGTTTTCGTAATTCTGTTTTCATACTTTTCGTCTGTTTTGTCCCACAACAATCAATTTCTTTAAACCTTCTTTCAATTTCATATTTCCCATCAAATGCTTCTTTAAGCTAAACTACTGAATATATCTACAATAAAATAATTAAAATTTATCTTAAAATTAACAAGTAAAATTATAATACAAATATAAGGGTAGGGATAGATGCATATTGTAAACATTTATTCAAATTGCATTTTGCTATCAAAGACTAAGGTAATAAACTATAAATATTTATTCATAGGAATTTTAAAATGAAACTCACGTCATGATTGATAAATTCATTAAAATAAATTTTGTTACCTTCCGGTTTTGGTTTATTATAGAGAGGAAAATTTTATGCACGTACAGAACTGTGAATGATGCAATGTGCACATTATTCTTTTCTGAATCTGTTCTTTTTTCTAACTGTGTTGCTATAGTTTTTGCTTCTACTCTTGGAAAGCTTTTGAGACATTGTACAAACATTATGAATTTTACTGCCAGATCAAATTTCATTTGAAAAAAAAATACGATTTATTGTTTTACGTTAATGTTCATTTATTAATATTTATTTATTTCATATGTGGATATTTAAAAATAAGGAAACGTTAATTCATTGTACTCGTGGAGTCGGGAGGAGAATGATTTTGTAATTGTGATCAAGAGATTTATTTTACTTTGATGTGCTTATAATCTTTTACTAGTTTATTAATTTTGTGGAGTTGTAGGTATTGTGCCTATAATATTTCTTAGGTGTTCTGGTACTGTGCTCATAATCATGGCCGACGCATCACGTATGAGTGTTATTAGTTTATTAATCTTGTGGAGCTGTAAATGCTTGATGAAAGTTATTTGAGTTTGAATAGTATTTTTGTGAGTGTGTAGAGTAAATAAACATAAATAACTTAACAAGAATTAAGTGAGAATTTTTTTGGCATTTTAAAAAGTTATAATTCATTTTTTTTGAATTGATTGATGAGTTTAAATAGTGTTGAGATTTAGAGTGCATGTAGGCCCACCCTAAATATGACATCAACTAATTATTTATCATTAATTTATTTAACAAATTAAATAAATTTTAATTTTAATTTTAATTTTAATTTTAATTTTAATTTTAATTTTAATTTTAATTTTAATTTTAATTTTAATTTTAATTTTAATTTTAATTTTAATTTTAATTTTAATTTTAATTTTAATTTTAATTTTAATTTTAATTTTAATTTTAATTTTAATTTTAATTTTAATTTTAATTTTAATTTTAATTTTAATTTTAATTTTAATTTTAATTTTAATTTTAATTTTAATTTTAATTTTAATTTTAATTTTAATTTTAATTTTAATTTTAATTTTAATTTTAATTTTAATTTTAATTTTAATTTTAATTTTAATTTTAATTTTAATTTTAATTTTAATTTTAATTTTAATTTTAATTTTAATTTTAATTTTAATTTTAATTTTAATTTTAATTTTAATTTTAATTTTAATTTTAATTTTAATTTTAATTTTAATTTTAATTTTAATTTTAATTTTAATTTTAATTTTAATTTTAATTTTAATTTTAATTTTAATTTTAATTTTAATTTTAATTTTAATTTTAATTTTAATTTTAATTTTAATTTTTCATTATGTTTAATAGTAAATATAGATAGTTTAACACTAAAAGGTAAAATCATCCAAGTAAAATGTAAGTAAATTCTAATTAATAGTAAATATGAAAATTTTTTCTAACTTAAGTTTCATAATTGTAAGGCAGATCAATTAAAACTAATTGGTCACTTTTTTATATAATTCAGGCACTTCACTCTGGTTTCTCCTTACTGGCCTCCTATTCCTTGAATATCGGGAAGTACACTGGATGGGAAAATATTTTGGTTGCTGTATAAAATAGTGAATCAAAACAATTAATTACTTTATTGTAAAAAGATTAGTAGAAATTAGTTAATTAAATTCAATTATTTCTACCTATTTTAATTCAACATTGTGTGGGGGCATTTTGGAAAATTGAAAGCCCCCCATGCAATTGCACCAACAACAGAACACGTTGATACAGCAGTCAATAACGAATTTGGTACGATATTTGTACCAGCAGCAGCAGTGGGTTTAACAAAATCAGAGTACTCGCTGTTACGAAACCAGTGCAACCCATCTCCTATGATTCCTTTCTTCTGTATATCTTAGTTCTTTTTGTATACGTTGTTAGCTATACACGGCAGATTAGAATATTTGTAATTAATCTTTTACTCCTGTAATTCGTTTCCTTCCTCGATTAGAAGTATGTACTATTTAAACCCCATTAGTTGGAATAGAATAAATAATATAGTGGAGTATTCCCTTCAAAACTTTATCTTCTCTGCACCACTGTTTTCTACTTGGTATCAGAGTTTTGCTCTTATTATCATATATGAATTCTCATTTGTTCTTTGTACCATGGCCGAAAGTAAATCTGAATCGTCTACACCAATCATACATGTTCAATCTGAAAACTCAGATCTCAAAGCTGGTGTTACTCTTACTGAAACTAACTATGATGTGTGGTCCCAAATCATGGAGATGCACATTGCAGGACGTGCAAAACTTGAATATATTATGGGTGAAACAGATCAACCATTGGAGAATGATGCTTCCTATACAAAGTGGTATGCAGAAAATCAAAAAGTCAAGGGATGATTATTGACATCCATGTCACCTGAAATCATGAAACATTATCTCAGATTACGCACTGCAAGGGAAATATGGAATGCTTTGGCTAAAGCTTTCTACAATGGGTGGGATGAATCACAAATATTTGCACTAAATCAACGAGCTTTCTTTACTAAACAGGTTGGACGTCCCCTATCAACATATTATGATGATCTTGTAGAGATTTTTCAAGAGCTAGATTATCGTGATAAGGTCATAATGAAAGACCCCGATGATGTCATTGCATATAAAAAATCAGTTGAACGCTTGAGAGTGCACATCTTCCTCAATGGACTACATGCAGAATTTGAACAACTCAGAGGAGAGATTCTCATGAAGGATCCGGCACTGGACTTTGAAGAAACATATGCGTATGTGCGGCATGATGCTATGCGCAGAACAACAGTAAATGGAGAACTTGATCATCATGAGTCATATGCCCTGATAGCTCGTCGAAACAAACCTCAACAGGGGCACAATAACCAACAACTAAATTCTGGCTCTTCAAAGCAGATTATTGATCGAAACAAACCTCAACAGGGGCACAATAACCAACAACTAAATTCTGGCTCTTCAAAGCAGATTATTGATCAAAATCAATCATCTGAAACGTAAAATCGCAACTATGAAATTGGAACGTCAAAATTAGAACGTCTGTGCACGATTTGTGGTGGAACTGGACATACCAAGTCAAGGTGTTATGAACTTATTGGGTATCTAGAATGGTGGGATCCTACTAAAGCACCCAAACGGAACTCAAAAACAAAAAATCAAGCTTCTGCTGCTGTGGTTAAATCTTCTAACAATCATGAGGAATCTTCATCTTTAATTGCTACTTTAGGTAATATTGGTAAGGCTCTTAATATCTCTACACCTAATAGTAATAATGCTTGGATAATTGATTCAGGTGCTACGGATCACATGACTTTTGACACTGATCATATTTTATCTATGAAATCATCTAAACAAACTGTAGTGCCCACAGCCAATGGTACTCCCTCTCCTGTCATATGAGAAGGTTCAATTACTCTTACAGAGAATTTGAATTTGGAATCAGTTCTTGTTGTTCCCTCTCTTAACTATAACCTATTGTCTGTTTCTCAAATAACACGTGCTTTGCATTGTATTGTGATTTTTTAGCCTAACCTTTGTGTTTTTAAGGACATCCGGACTCGGAGGACAATGAGTTATGGTACTAGAAAAGGGAAGCTCTATTATCTTGATTTGACTATAGCAAGTTCGGATCAATTATCTCAAGCATTTTCAACTGAAATATCGGGCAATGCACAAAGTTTTAAAATTTGGTTGTGGCATAGGCGATTAGGCCATGCTTCTTTTGGATATTTAAAAAAATTATTTCCAAAGATGTTCTCTCATTTGGCTAATTCTAATTTTAAGTGTGATATTTGTGAAAATGGCCAAGAGTCATTGTGTCTCTTTTCCACCTCGTATGAATAAAAGTCCAGTACCTTTTATGATTGTTCATTCATATGTATAGGGTCCTGCAAAGGTTCCTTCTTTAAATGGTGCACACTGGTTTGTTTCCTTTATTGATGATCACACACGTATGACTTGAGTTTGTTTGATGAAATCAAAAAATGAAGTTAGTTCTTTGTTCTAGAATTTTCACAAGATGATAGCAACTCAATATCAATCTCATATACGGGTTCTTCACACTGATAATGGTGGAGAGTTTGTTAATCAAGATTTGAAACAGTACCTCAATTTACATGGCATTGCTCATCAGGCAACTTGCCCCTATTCCCCTCAACAAAATGGGGTTGCGGAACGCAAGAATCGTTACCTTCTTGAAGTTGTACGTGCATCATTATTTGGTGCTCACATGCCGAAGAGTTACTGGGATGAAGCTGTTACAGTTGCAGCATACCTCATTAATCATGTTCCATTGAGTTCATTACAATTTCGGACTCCTCTTCATGTACTTTATGAGACTATAATTGTCCCCACCATGCCGAATCTACAACCTAGAGTATTTGGGTGTGTAGCCTTTGTACATCTTCACAAATCCTTGAGAAATAAACTGGAACCTCGGGCTATTCGGTGTGTATTTGTCGGCTATGGTTTGGATAAAAAAGGCTATCGATGTTATCACTCTCCATCTCGCAAGACGTATGTTACACTTGATATTACCTTTCATGAGGATGAAATGTATTATTCTGAGTCTTCATTTCAGGACGAGAGTAGAGTTGAATTGCAGATTCTGGATTTTTCATATTCAGAAGATTTTACAAGCAATAGCTATCGGGAGAATTGGGAAACGGTAGTTGATCACACTTTAGATGATGAAAACCCAATGGAAGTAGTAACGTCAGCCTCTACATCGCCCGAAGTAACGGCTTCCTCTCCTCAATCTGTACCATTTAACCAATTGTCTCTCCAACCCGAGTCAATCTCTGAAACTTAGGTACATTCTGAACCTCAACCCCATTTAAAAGTGTTGCCTGATCGAGTCACTAGAGGAATACCTCGATGAAATTATGAACCTACTCTTACCTCCAAAGCTAAATATCCCATGAGTAATTTCGTGTCCTATCACAGGTTGTCAAAGGAATGTGAATCTTTTGTGAATCAATTATCTGTAATATCTATTCCTAATAGTGTGTAGGAGGCTTTGAAAGATCCTAAGTGGAAGGAAGTAATGAATGAAGAAATGAACTCTCTCCAAAAGAATTCTACATAGGAAGTTGTTGATTTACCTGAAGGAAAGACACATGTAGGATGTAGATAGGTCTTCACTGTTAAATACAAAGCTGATGGAACTGTCGAAAGGTTCAAGACCAGGCTTGTCGCCAAAGGGTATACTCAAACTTATGGAGTTGATTACATGGAAACATTTGCTCCTGTTGCAAAAATCAATATTGTTCGTGTTCTATTATCTCTAGTCGTAAATCTTGACTGGCCATTGCAACAATTTGATATAAAAAATGCATTTTGCATGGAGACCTCCAAGAAGAAGTATATATGGAATTGCCTCCAGGACGTAAAATACAAGTTGAGGGAAGTTAACAGGTTTGCAAATTGCGAAAATCTCTATACGGCTTAAAGCATGGTTTGGAAGATTTACTAGCTCTATGAAGGCTTTTAGATATCAACAAAGTAATTCATATCATAACCTCTTCTTGAAATATAATAGAGAAAAAATCATTGTTCTTATTGTGTATGTTGATGATATAATAGTAACAGGAAATGATCCGGAAGAAAAGGCTGCACTACAAGATCATCTTGCTCAAGAATTTGAGATGAAAGATTTGCGTTCGCTGAAGTATTTTCTAGGAATCGAAGTGTCAAGATCAAAGAAAGGCATTTTCTTATCTCAGCAAAAATATGCCTTAGATTTATTAAATGAAACTGGGATGTCTGCTTGTAGTCCGATTAGCACTCCAATCAAAGAAAATTTGAAGCTAAGCACGGATCCAAATCAAGTTCCAAATAACAAGGAACGTTATCAGAGATTAGTAGGCCGACTAATGTATCTTGGGCACACTCGACCAGACTTAGCTTATGCATTAAGTGTGGTCAGCCAGTTCATGCATTCTCCAAAGGAAGAAAATATGAATGCTGTTATTAGCATTTTACGTTACTTAAAATCATCTCCTGGAAAGGGTATTGTGTTTACAAAAGGCGATAACTTGGATATTAAAGGGTATACGAATACTGATTGGGCTGGATCAATTGATGATAGGCGTTCTACATCTAGTTATTTAACATTTGTGGTGGAAATCTAGTTACATGGCGAAGCAAGAAACAAGATGTTGTAGCTAGATCAAGTGTCGAGGCTGAATATAGAGGGATGGCCAAAAGGAATATGTGAATTACTATGGATCAAGAATTTAATGCAAGATTTACGTATTCAACAAGTCAGTCCCATTAAGTTATATTGTGATAATAAAGCAGCTTGTGATATTGCACATAATCTAATTCAACATGATCGAACTAAGCATGTTGAAGTTGATAGACAGTTCATCAAGGAAAAGTTGGAAGCAAAAATCATCGAGATTCCTCATGTCCGGTCGGAAGATCAACTCGCGGATGTGCTAACCAAGGCAGTATCCATCCAAGCCTTTAATAAGTGTCTCAACAAGTTGGGCATATGCGACATATCTGCACCAACTTGAGGGGGAGTGTTACGAAACCAGTGCAATCCATCTCCTACGATTCCTTTCTTCTGTATATCTTAGTTCTTTTTGTATACGTTGTTAGTTGTACACGATAGACTAGAATATTTGTAATTAATCTTTTACTCCTGTAATTCGTTTCCTTCCTAGATTAGAAGTCTGTATTATTTAAACCCCATTACTTGGAATAGAATAAATAATACAGTGGAGTATTCCCTTTAAAACTTTATTTTCTCTGTAACATTGTTTTCTACTCTCGCCACCGTCAGTATCAGTATCAAAAGCAGTAGCGCCGAAATAAGGGAACGACAAGTTGACGCCGTAAACTTCATCTTCAGGTTGTTCATGATGTCAGGGACCATAACTCTCACTAAATTTATCCTTAACGACCCTGTCACTACTCCAGCTCTCGTCACCGTTAGCGACTGTCCCCTCTTCAACGTTGGCAACGTCGTGCCAACCGGCAGTCTATCTAGATCGCTAATTGTCAGGTAAAATTCGGTACGATATGAAACCGCACATTGCTTATGTAAACGAGCGAACTGGAGAAGATTGACATGTCATCGAGGGCGAAAACCGTCATGGTCGTGAGGGTGATGAGCTCTTGATAATTTACTTTCATCGCCAAAGAGAGCATGCTGAAGCCGTTGTTTTGGAGATGGAGCATTGCGTCTCGGAGCATCAAGCTCATGATTAGCGGTTGAGCTTCTATCCAGTGATAATGTCCGTGATCAGACGACTGGAAAAGGAAGGGCAACCACGTCATTCGCTGTACTTCGCAAGATAATGGAGAGAGAGGAGAGATGTCGCCTTGGATGCCGTGAATGACAATGATCCCATTGTTAAAGAGATCCGGACGAGTGATCTCGACGCCACCGATGAAGCCTTCCGAAACGGTGTCGTTCTGGCTCTTGGAGGAAGTTACGGTGATGCAACGGCCGGGGCTTCTTGGTACCGAAATCGAGTTTGCGGAGGTAATGGATGGTGTAGAGGCCGGGAACGAGGTACTCTCAGAGGAGAGAAGGAACGGAGCATCAGAAGCATGTGCGGAGAGAGGAATCCGAGGGAGCGAAGAGAGTTGACGGACCAGAGGCGGCGTCACCGGAGAGAGACGGAGCCGCGGTGGCGAGCTTGTTAAAGTTGAGGTGTTAGAGGATTGGCGGGAGCATGGTCTTATGTGAGAAGGACGAGGACTGGTCGTTGAAGTCCGACACCAGCGATGTTGCTTGTTTCTGCAGAGGAGTGGCAGTGAAGAGTGTTTCAAGGTCGGTGAAGGCTGCCGATTTTGTTATAATGAGAAGATAGAACGCGAAGATGATGACAAGTTGGTGGGAATTGGTAAAAGCAGCCATTGGCGTAGCTCTCGAGAAATTCTAAGGTGACATTCAAAATACGAGTGATGCGATGAGCAGGGGGCATTTTAGAGGAACGGGGAGCGTGCAAAGACGCCGCTGGCGTATGGCGCGTGATACGGAGCTTGAGAGCCTAGAATTGTTGGAGAGGATGTGCGTGGATCTACAATCTGTTATTTTGGCAGGGACACTGTGGGTTTTATGATGATACTAACCTGACGGCCGTGATTCTTCTAGTTGTTTTCTGCCGTGGTAAAGGAATAATTACAATTCTCATTCACAAATTGACCAAATGCTGCCACGTATTTGGGTCCACTGGTTTAATTTTTTACTTAATTATGCGATGATTCACCAATATAATGATTAAATTCAAATGTACAATTTTTAACTGATTAATTTTCTTTTGATTGAATGAACAAATATGTAGCTTATGAAGCAATTCAATCCTAATGTACAATTATAAGAAACATAACGCGAATAGCGATTAGAGAAGTCGAAGTCCAAAAAATCTTCACCAATTCATTTCTGACAAACAAAATAATGCCACGTAGATCAAAAGTTTTTATAATCAAAGTTTATTTCCCATGTATCCATCACCATCAACAAAATTAACCAATAATAGGTTGATTAGACTTAAAGAGGGGTAGTGGCTTATTTTCATTAGCCAAGTTAGGCAGTTGCTATAATTACTATTTAGTTTATGTGCACACAAACTCAATCCCATTAAAGGTTGCAAAACGCTGACGACTATGACTCCAAACGTAACATGCTTCCCTTCAAAACGACATTGTTTGGAACTACGTGCATAGCCACATAGCAAATTGTACATTTTTTGTTTCTTTTCTCCTTTTTAGCTTTTCACTTTAAAATTACAACATGGGTAAGAACATTGAAGATTCATGTCAAGTGACATCTACTAAGGGAGCAAAAACCTTTGAGGCAAAAAAATAAAAAATAAATTGACCAAGGAAGCCAAAGAAATCTCGGTTTCTTACCTACTAAACACAGCCGTAAAACTAAATTTTACAATAAAAAAATATTGAAATTAGATAAGTTAATCTTCAGCATCACTCACATATTATGTCTCTTAAGTTTAATCTTGGGTTTCTTAAAATAAGAAATCTTTTTGTGAAATTCTTAAATGCTATTATCTGATGGTTTAAGTAACTTTTTGTTGGAGAAAAATCAGTTTTTTTAATCTTTATAAAACTTTTTAAGATCGCTCTCATACAATATAAAAGAATTTGTAATTTATAAATTGTACCTTTAAAATCCGATTTGGCTTTTTCTGCTGAACTGATTTAGGGTCCCATATCACAATCCGTCACCACCACACTTGTTAGATCACAATCCATCGCCACTACACTTTTAGATAACGATCCATCACCACCACGCTTGTTAGATCACGAACTGTCACAAATGATCTTCCAGGTTATGACTCGAGTTTGATCTGCACTTGACGTGTGGGCGCCTTTATCACTACCAAAGCAACTAGTACGAGAAATTTTTTCTCTCAAAATTAAAGAGAAATCTGATCTATACAAAGTGGCTGCTCTCTTTTTTCTTTAGAGAAAATAAGTTTTTTTATATCCCCTTTAGTGAAAACCATAGGCTCCAAATAATGAAAATAAAAAGCCACGTTACTTGCTTTTTCTATAGGGGGCCCATCTTGTAAAATAACATAAACCCCCTTACATACAAGCATATTAAATGTAGCCTCCCACTAAATGATATATTTAGGCTTTTGACCCAAATAGCTAATAAATGTAGCCTCCCACTAAATGATATATTTAGTCTTTTGATCAAAATAGCTAGTTATCTTACTTATTAATCCAGTAGTTGTGCAGTCAATTAAATGAGCTAACCCGGCGATCATTTGGGAACATACAATAGTGGCTACAACAATTAAGCCTATAATTAAATAAGCCTAATCATTTAATTCCAACTCTACTCCACTACAAGATTGGAACTGACCTCCATAATTGTATGTTCGAATAATAATTCATCCCAAGCCACATCAATTTCTTTACTGCATAATTCTTTGTACCACATCGTTAATTAAATCGACATCTCAACTGTCCAATCGATTTAATTACATCTTATTCCTTGATACTTACTGGTTTTCTTTAATGATCATTTTCAACATACTAAATACGTTGACACACTCTGGCCAGAAAATTCTATGGTCAAGTGCCGAAAACCCATCAAGAGATGTGTTGTACAAATTCTATATTGTTAATCTATAACTCCAATACTCATAAATGCTCCCACCAAGATACTGGGTAATCTAGACTACAAGTATGTGTCATGCCCATTGGTAACTCAAATGGAATAACAGTTACAATCATGAAATCATAATTAACTCAAGATTAAGATTACAGTAAAATCAATGCCTATGAGATTTAATAAGTCTGACAGTTATTACAAAGTTAATTAAATCTCATATGTGATCCTGTTCAATGTAGTCGTACTACATCAATAAATTCATACATGATTAAGACAAATCATTCAATGAATTTATTACAGTCTATACCTAAATAAAGTGCCCAACTTTATTTATCAACTGCGAACTAAATTTTATTTAATCATAAGATAACTTGTATTTATGTCTTCTGTGAATCCACAGGTGATCACATAAATACATATAATATGATTAAATGGACTTTAATACAAATATTAATGCAATTAAGATATTTGAATAAAATACCTCATTTATTTATGCTTTTAAAGAGCATATTTTCCCAACAACCTCCCACTACCTCTCAAAGCATATTTGGCATCTCACGCATGCCCATGGATTCTAAGTGCAAGTTTAAAAGGTTTCCCAGGTATGGCCTTAGTAAAAGGATCTGCCAAGTTTTGTTGTGACACATTCTAAGTAACCTCCACATCACCTCTCTGCACTATATCCCTTATAAGATGATACTTCCTCTCAATATGTTTTTACTTCTTGTGGTTTCCTGGTTCCTTAGATTGAGCTACCGCATCACTATTATCGCAAAATAATTTAAGGGGTGCAGTTACAGCATGTACCACCTCAAGATCTTATAAGAACTTGCGGAATTATATAGCTTCTTTTGCAGCTTCGGATGCAGCCACATATTCAGCTTCAGTTGTGGAGTCTGTGATATAAGATTGTTTCACACTCCTCCAACTAATAGCTTCACTTCCCAATGTAAACACATAGCCGGAATTTGATTTTCTGGAATCCTTATCTAACATAAAGTCAGAATCAGTATAACCCACTGGAATGAGTTCATCACCAGAAAACACAAGCATATAGTTTTTAGTTCTTTTCAAATACTTCATTATATGGTTGACCGCAGTCCAGTGTTCAGGTCTATGATTAGATTGATATCTACTAACCATCCATACCACAAAACAGATGTCTGGCCTAGTGCAAAGCATGACATACATGAGACTTTCCATAACTTTTGCATAGGGAACTTGTCTCATTCTGTCTATCTCTTCAGATGTTTTAAGTGATTGATCCTTAGATAATGTAATTCCATATCTGAATGGTAATAAACCAGTCTTGAAATTTTTCATGCTAAATCTAGCCAATAACTTATCGATATAGACCGCTTGAGACAAGGCTAAAGTTTTATTCTTCCGGTCTCGTAGTAACTTGATACCAAGAATATAACTTGTCTCTCTCAGGTCTTTTATATCAAATTATTTTGCTAACCAACTCTTTATTGTAGTCAATACTCCTATTCGTTTCCAATTAGAAGAATATCGTCTACATAAAGAATTAGGAAGATTACATATTTTTCTTGAATTTTCGTGTACACACATAGTTCATCAATGTTCTGAATGAATCCAAACGATTTAATCGCTTGATCAAATATGATATTCCATGACCGGGATAATTGCTTCAATCCATAAATAGATCTTTGCAACTTACATACCATGTGTTCTTGGCCTTTTTGTATAAATTCATCTTGTTGCTGCATGTAGATGTTTTCTTCAAGATGCCCGCTAAGAAAGGCAGTCTTGACATCAATTTACCAAATTTCATAATCTAGCACTCCAGCTAGGGATGGCAATTTAAGGGCATGGGCCGAGCTTTGCCAAGCCCAGGCCCAAGCCCATATAATGTTTAAAAATTCCAGGCCCTCTCAAAGCTCATCCACAGTGGGTGGGCCTCGGCTGGGCCGGGCCTAGGCTTTTACAAATTTTCAAATTTTTTTTAATAAAATTATAAATTTTCAAAACATAATTATTCAATACATAATACTTCAATAGGCTAAAAACTTAAATATAATTCTCTAATACATGATTAGCCAACACACAAAATATGAAAATACTAACACCACAAGTATCGTACACAACATAGAAATCAACCACTAATATAAAAAAGAAACTAATCCAATATTTGTGGGCCATCTTTGTCCTCATCCTTCAATTCCTCCCCAGTAAAATTTCTTCTTCAGGAACTCCACCTAATAAAAAAAAGTGTTAAAATAAATAATAATGCAAAATAATTAGTAATTAATTTTGTAAAAAATGTTTTTATACCTCCACTACTAGTAGCCCATAACCAATGCTGAGAGCACATGATAACTTCCAACGTGTCTGGATGTAGTCTACTCCGATGTAGACTCAATGTTCTACCCCCCGTACTAAAAGCCGACTCCGAGGCAACAATTGTGATAGGTATGGCTAGCAAATCCTTGGCCATCTCCACCAAAATAGGATATTTACCTTTGTTCATCTTCCACCATTGTAAAACATCAAAATCTAGAGTTATTTTGACTAAAGGATCCTCCAAATACCTATCTAAGTCGGACTTCAAACTAATATGTTGACTATTTTGGGTTGCATATGCATCAAAATCACCCATATAATCTATATCATCAAAATCAATATGAGATTGGTCGGAAGGAACAACAAGTGCAGTAGAAGACTCACCAACAACACCATATCTCGTAGTTATGGATTTGGCCTCATAATAATTCATCATTTCATCACAAAGCTCTCGCACTCTCTTAAGTTGATTTTCAAGGTCGACTATGTAAATCTTTGGAAAATAATAATTAATCAACATCATCTTGTATCTTGGATCAAGAATAACAGCCATGACCAATACCCCACTAATCTCATCCCAATACTTCAAAAAAATTTCAATCATGTTATCCGTCATATTCTTAACTGTAGGAACATCTGATGTTTGCCGCCCCTTCAATGCAATCCTCAGTTTACAAACCAATGGAAAAAATAGATTAGCAGTGGGGTATGTTGTACCCGAAAACATCTCAGTCAACCTTGAAAAAGGCCTCAAATAATCTAGCATTTGCTTAGCTAACTCCCATTCCTCACTACTAGGCAAACACTTGTATTGCGGCTCAAGTGTTTGCAGCCAAGAAAAAATACCTTTGTACTTCACTGCAAGTTCAAGCACCGCAAAACAATCTAGCATTTGCTTAGCTAACTCCCATTCCTCACTACTAGGCAAACACTTGTATTGCGGCTCAAGTGTTTGCAGTGGAGAAAAAACACGTTTGTACTTCACGGCAAGTTCAAGCATCGTAAAAGTCGAATTCCATCTAGTTGGACAATTAAGCCCCAACTTTTTCACATCCATATGCATTTAATGACATGCCAACTCAAACTTTTCCACCCATTTTGGCGATGAACTCCAGTAAGACACACTGTCTCTAACACGTGTAATACCACTCTCAATCACCGACAACCCATCCTTCACAATTAAATTCAAAATATGAGCCGCACACCTCATATGAAAAAAATTACCGCTCAATATCATTGACTCAGTGTTGTGCAAATTTTATTGAACTCGCAAGTGCACGAATCTATTGTAATATAGATCAATGGTGATGAGTGTCGATCCCACGAGGAGGTGGATTTTAATTATATGTAGAATTAATTTTGTAAATGGGTGGTTGGATTTATGATGAAAATGATTTGGATTATCCTAAAATTGGAATTGAAATGACGAGAATAAATTGAAGATAAATCTATTGAAATGGCATACTTGAGTATCTAGATCCGTATCAACATGCATCATGGGCTAAATATTCTTTATTAATACCAATTAAATCATGAGGGGGAATCCACACCTCATGAACCATACTCTAATCAATATGGTGTTAAAGGCTTATCGTGCTAAATAACAATAACCTTATACTAGGGAGCTGGTGAAACCAAGGCGGTATTAGACATGATTATTATTATTTATCGATGAAAAGTCAAATCATCCACAAAAATTAGAGGGGAAAAGAAAATAAATTTACCAAATAAAGCCCATGACACATGTTGAGACTTCACTTTCAACCCAAGCTTGAAAGAAAAGTAGTCACTTATAATTGAACTAGGGGCAAAATGAGAATTTATTAAAATACGTAGAAAATACAAGATGGAGAAGGAATTACAGAAAATAGAGTCCAAAAATGGATTCAGAGCTCTCAAATTAGGAGGGGGAGGTCCCCTTTTTATAGATACATCGAGTAAATCATGGCCATCGGATTAAAAACAGTTTGGACGCTCAGGATTACGCCATGTCATCAGTCAACAGTACGCGTAAATAGTATGCGGTTTGACCACGCGGATGAACAGTAACACGATTTGACCCAGGTTGAACAGTAACGCAGTTTGGTTGAAAATAATCATGTGTGATGCATGTACCGTACGCGAGATTTTTAGTCCACTGATATGCTGCCACATCACCATCAACAGTATATAAGAATTTTAGTCCAACAGGATCGTGACACCTCATCAGTCAATGCCACATCATTGGTCAATGCCACATCATCGCTCCGTCTATATGAACAGTGTCGTGAACAGTAACGTAGACAGTACCGTATATGTGAACAATGCCATTTTTACTTTTATGCTCCTAAAGTTTTCGACCGTCCTGAGTTCAAAAGTGATGTCCGTTTTGCTGTCTGATCTCTTGTTTATTGTGAAATGACTATGATGCCCTTAAAACACATAAAATACTTAATTAAAATAAAACACACATAATTAAATTATAAAAAGCTTAAACACATAAAATTAAGGGTTGTTAGTAAGACTTGAAATGTAAAATGACGGTTTTCTCCTTTATAAATATGCATTTTCTAACACTCAACACACCCCCGAACTAGCTTATTGCTAGTCCCTAGCAAATAAAGCGAAAACAAAATTCAAATCTAAAATGATTTTTTTTT
>MKYO02028601.1:3279-42155 GCA_002013955.2 Citrus medica
GGGAATTAAAGAAGTCAAAGAGATGGTTGAAGGTCTTTCCCGACAAATAGCATCGTTAATGGCTGCTAAATCAACAGTGTCACATGACCATGACTCATACCCAGATCAAGCCAATGCCATAAGTGTAATGAGAAAGCCAACAAACTACAACCCTTACTCTAACACATATAATCCTGGATGGAGAAACCATCGCAAATTTTCATGGGCTCAAGGATTCCAACAAAATAGATCAGCAGCTCCAGCTCCACCAATGCAACCAATTCCTCAAGTTCCTTAAGCCTCTCAGCCACCATTTAGACTATAAATTAAAACCCAAACTACTCTCATCCTAGACCATGGGAGGATGCATTCAGGAATTTCAATAATTTTACTCACTCCACGATCGAGCAACAAAACCGCACCATTAATGAACTACAAAATAAGATGCGAGCATACTTCAACTCAAAAACCCAATCAGTTTCAAACCTTGAAAAAATGGAGGGACAACTTGCCTTTTTAGTTCAAACTTTGGCAATAACTGTTGAGATTGAGAAAGGTAAATTCTCAATTTTACCAATGCCTAATCCTAAGTACCAATCCTAAGTACCAATTCACCTCAACAGCATGGAGAGGTCAAAGCCGTCATTACCTTGCGAAAAGAAAAAGAAGTCGACAATAAAGTGGAGATGTCGGTGATAAAAACAACTCAAATCGTACCTGTAAATGCTGAGGAATCATCATCGGAGGAGAAAAAGGAAACTAAGCCACGAGAATACGTTCCTAAGGCCCCGTTTCCCCAGAGGTTAGCTAAAGGGAATAAGGGAAAATCCACAGGTGAGATTTTTAAAATCTTTAAACAGGTAAGTGTTAACATCCATTTGCTTGATGCAATAAAACAAGTGTCGTCTTATTCTAAGTTTCTTAAAGACCTTTTGTACTAAAAAGAGAAACATTCATATTCAAAATAGGCCTTTTTAATAGAAAACATTAGCTCTATACTCCAACATAAAATTTCTCTAAAATACAAAGACCCAGTCTCCCCCACTATCTCATGTAGTATAGGGAATCACACAATTGAGAATGTTTTGTTGGACTTAAGAGCTAGTGTAAATATGTTGTCTTACTTAGTATTTGTGAAATTTGGACTGGAAGAATTACACCCAACTCTAGTAATGTTATAACTTGAAGATCGGTCCATGAAAATACCTCGTGGTATTGTGGAGGATGTGCTTATCCAGATAGATAAGTTTCATTTTCCTGTTGATTTCATTATAATTAACACTTAATCAGTTTTGGATTTAAGAAAGCATATCCCCATTATCCTAGCCGACCTTTCTTGGCAACTGCCGATGCTCACATTCAATGCAGGACTGGAAATATGCAGTTGTCATTTGACAATATGACTATTGAGCTAAATATCTTCAATATTGCTAAATAACCTCATAATGCAGATGATGGAAATATTGATATGAATTTAATAGAATAATTAGTTGATAATACTTTTCTTTCAAACATTAATGATGACCTTTTACAAACATGTTTAACTCACTTTAGTTTGGATTTTGACATTGAAAAATCAGTCGATGAGATCAACGCCTTACTTGATTAAGCACCATCCATGGTCACTAATAAATGAAATTCGAGAGTTGAACAACTAGCACCATTAAAGAAGAAACTCAGCGCATCATCAGAATCACCACCAAAACTCGAGCTCAAACTATTACCCAACACTTTGGATTATGCATTCTTGGGAGAAGAAAGCACTCTGCTAGTAATCATTTCATCATCCTTAAATGAGGAACAAAAAGGTAAATTGTTGGAAGTTTTAAAAGAGCACAAAGGAGCATTAGGATGGACCATAGCCGACATAAAAAATATAAACCCAGTAGACTGCATGCATTGCATTCACCTTGATGAAAATGCTAAACCTACTAGGGAAATATAACGTCGGTTGAACCCTAACATGAAAGAAGTTATTAGAACTGAAGTCCCTAAACTATTAGGCGCAAGTATCATTTACCCCATTTTTGATAGTTCATGGGTCAGTCCTGTGCAAGTTGTCCCCAAAAAGTCATGTGTCACAGTAGTTACCAATACTGATAATTAATTGATACCCACTAGAGTGACTACAGGGTGGTGCATATGCATTAACTATAAAAAGTTGAGTTCTCCATTCATCGATCAAATGCTTGATAAATTAACAGGTCATGAATTTTATTGCTTTCTAGATGGCTACTCAGGATATAATCAGATCCCCATACCACTAAAAGATCAAGAGAAGACTACTTTTACTTGCCCTTTTGACACTTTTACGTATAGAATGATGCCATTTGGATTTTGTAATGCACTTGCTACTTTTAAGTTGTGTCAAGCAGGGAATGAAAGCTTTTCATGACAAGCAAATTACGAGAAACTCTTTCACCCAGGTCAGAAAGTGCTTTTATTCAATTCTCACTTTCACCTATTCTCAAGTAAGTTACGCTCACAATAGTTTAGCCCTTTTATTATTCACACTATTTTTTCACATGGAGCAATTGAAATTAAAGATTCAAAGAATGATGTTACCGTTAAAGTTAATGGTCAAAGATTAAAGCCATATCTAGAGTACCAACCATATGGAGAGGACACCAAAATAAATTTGAGTGACCAACCAAATTTGAATTGGGATTTTTTCTTCTTTCTTTCTTTTCAGTGATTTAATTTTTTTCTTCTCTTTCTTTTTACTATTCTTTTGTTGATTGAAATTATTTTTGTATAAATGTGTTTATTTAACCATTAAGTTTTGTTTTATCACTTTTAATCATGTGTGCCTCTACTAGACATATCCTCTTAAACCTTCTTAGACGACTTCAATGGGTAAAATCTCATCTTAGAGGCTAGATACGATTTTGTAAAACACATCATATTTGGGATCTACAACCACTAGAGTTAGTATGCCATGTTGAGGCTTTAGAAAAACAACTCAGAGAAATTGAGGGAGGTATCTATGACATCCAGTTGGAGCTTGAGGTAAATTTAATAAGAGGATGATTGTGAAATTAATTTTCTTTGTATGTTTTAATTTGTTACTCTGTTTGTGTGCTTTAGTTTGTTACCCCGGTTAAGTGGCAGTTAACGATACTCCGTGACAATCAAAATTAGTTACTTCAGTTTCCATAATAACAAAAATTCTAAGGTGAAAGTGTGGACAAAAATGCGATTTTCTTCAAAATTGATTTCCTTCACTCCCTTAGAATGCCCTCCTTACTGTTAGCCTATAAGGTTATAAAATGTTGATTTTGATGATAACAAACCACATGTTTTGGATAAATAAAGAATTACACATTATTCTTATATAATAAGAAAATATTTTTATGAAATTAGTTATTTTTCAAGATGTGGACTAAAATGAAAATTTTGATTTTAATAAGTATTGTTTTGAATTCCGAATTTGGGCCTATCTGCAAAAATTCAAAACATTTTGAGCCATATTATAATTTCCACATATTTGGGTCATAAAACAATTTCAGAAAGTTTTGGGAATAACGAGCATTATTTAGAAATTCTAAATTTGGACCTATTTGAAACTATCCATAACATTTTAGGCCATAATGTAGTTATAGAAAATTATGGGGTAAACTATAATTTTAGAAAATAGTTCACTATAGCCGTCACTTTAGCAAAGCGGCTAACTGGATGTTACAAAGCCACAATCCGGTTATGGGCAGAAACTCTCTAGAATGAAAGCGGCTAACAGGATTGAGAAAAGCGACATACCTGATATGCAAAAATTCAAATTTTTTAACAAAATGATAACAAAAAGTGGCTAACCAGATTCAGAAAAGCAGCAAGCCAGTTATCACCAAAAAGTCAATAACGGCTTTCTTCCTCAACTATAAATTGGCTCAAATCAAACTCATTTCAAGTGATGCAACCATTGATATTTTGAGCATTTCTCTGCAAATCTAAAAGCATAAACATTGTGTAGTCATTCATTTACTCACACATATTGGGGTTTCATTTGTATTCAAACACATTGTGTGAAAATAATTTTTGTAATTCTTTTTGTAAAATTAAAGTGAGAGGTTGTAAGTGTTGGAAAATTTTTGGGTTAAGAGATTGGGAATAATCTCTTATTATAAATATTCATTGACACCTTGGAAGTCAATTGTAAGCATTTGAAGCCTTGGGAGGCTTTGATAGTGAAATCCTTAAGCCCGGTGTGCTTGGAGGTGTGGACATAGGCGGGGATTGTGGAACCATGTAAAAATCCTTGTGTTTATTTTCTCTTCCCTTATTCTTTTATTTTTGTGATTTATTGAGTTTATTGCTTTCGATTTCATTAAGGCATTAGATTGAATTATTGTGTATTTTGTTTAGCTTAAGTTTTAAAAACCCAATTCACCCCCTCTTGGATTGCATAACTTGTATTTTATTTAGTATCAGAGCAAGGTGCTCTTGTTTAGACTTAATTGCCTAGAGCTAAAGATCAATGGCAACCCAAAATGACTCAACTTTTAGAGAAAGACAATCCACAACTAGACTACCATTATTTGACAGTAATGACTACCCATATTGTAAAATTATGATGAGAATTTATTTGCAAGCTTTAGATTATAAAATTTGAGAAGTTGTGTGTGATGGTCCACTCATGCCTTTAACGAAGAATGAAGTAGGGGAAGATATTCCAAAACCTTCACAGGAATGAAATGAATTGGAAAATAGAAAAACTTCTTTAAATTCCAAAGCAATGAATACCTTGTTTTGTGCACTTGACAAATAATAGTTTCATAGAATGTCTAGTTGTGAAAGTGTTTATGCAATTGGGTAAAAACTTGAAGTTCATTATGAATGCACAAATTAAGTTAAAGAGTCTAAAATTAGTAGATTCACTCGTCAATATGAATTGTTCCAAATTGAACAAAATGAAAGTGTGTATTCTATGTATACACGATTTAAGGACATAGAGAACACCCAAGGAGCCCTAGGAAAAACCTTCTCAAATAGCGAGAAAGTCAAGAAAATCATTAGGTCACTTCTTAAAGAATGGAGACCTAAGAGGACTGCTATTGAGGAAGCCAAAGATTTAAATACACTACCTATTGATGATTTAATGGACTCTCTTATTTCCTATGAGGAAGACTTGGCAGCAGAAAAAGGCAATGAGGAGAAGAAGAAAAGCACTGCACTCAAAGCCGCAAAATATGAGGGTGTTGGGGAAAGTGAATCAGATGATGAGGAGTTGGCTATGCTAGCAAGGAGATTTAGAAAACTTTTCAAGAAAACTGGTGAGCGAAGAAAATTTAGAAACCTCAAGAACCAAAAGGAGAAGAAATAGGTAATCATATGTTATAAATGTAAGAAGCTTGGCCATACAAGATCGGGGTGCCCACTGTTAGCCTATATGGCTATAAATATTGATTTTGATGATAACAAATCATATGTATTTATTAAGCAAAGATTTATGAATTGTGCTTTTATAATAAGAAAATGATGCTATGAAATTAAAGTATTTTGGACTAAAATGAAAGTATTTTGGACTAAAATGAAAGTATTTTTAAAATCTTTGATAGTGTTTTTTAAATTTCGGATTTGGACCTATTTGAAACTATTTGAATATTTTTGGGCCATACTATAATTTCACAAAGTTTGGGTGAAGTCATAATTTCAAAAAGTTATGGGATTAACAAAGCATTACTTAGAATTTCTAAAATTGGACCTATTTGCAAAGTTTTATAACATTTTGGGCCGTCGTACAGTTTTATAAAGTTTTGGGGTCAAACTATAAATTTGAGAAAATAATCACTATAGCAGTTACTGTAGCAAGCGAAAATCCGGATCCTGACAAACGGAGATCCGGTTGTTGGGCAGTAAGCTACTGAGCATAAGCAGAAATCAATATTTGGCAAAGCGGCATACCGGATGTTTAGAAATTCAAAATTGTGGCTGTAACGGTAACATGAAGCGGAATTCCGAATGTCCATAACCGGTAATCCGATTACGACCAAAATGTGCATAACGGCTAGTTTTTGAACTCAAACTATAAGAACTCAAATCCAACTCATTTTCAACCACTCCAACAAGTAAAAACAAAAAGCACACGTGATATCTTGAGCCTTCAACTTGCAAAACACAAATTATTGAATCATTCATTGTTCTTCATCTTTGAATATCTAGTCATTGAGTGAGTTTCATTGTAACTTTCATTTCTTCAATTCATTTGTAAGAATTTGAGTGTGTGAGACACTTGAGTGAAGAAATTGGGAGATAATCTTTTTGTTGTAAAGGTTTATTGACACCTCGAAGTCAATTGTAATCGTTGAAACCTTGGAAAGGCTTGGATAGTGAAATCCTCGAGCTTGGATCGCTTGGAGGCGTGGACGTAGGCGGGGATTGCCGAACCACGTAAAAATTCGTGTGTTTGTTTCTCTTCTCCCTTACTCTTTAATTATTGTGCTATTATTGAACTTATTGTTTTCAATTATTGTTAAGACATTAGATTGCTTGTTGTGTGGATTTGTTAGGATAAATTTTAAAATTCCAATTCACCCCCCTCTTGGGTTGCACACTTATATTTCACCCACTTCTCAACAAACTCAAGAAGAAAGCCATAGTTGCTACTTGGGATGATAGCAATGAAGATTCAAGTGATAGAGAAGAGTCGCAAGAATTATCAAACCTATCACTTATGACAATAGGAGATAATGATGATCTCAATGAGGTAAGTGATTCTACTTATGATGAATTATATGATGCTTTTAATGAATTCCATGATGAATGGATGAAAATTGGTAAAAAGAATGTATGTCTTAAAAAGAAAATGATAGAGCTCAAAAATAAAAATAAATCTCTAAGTCTAGAATTAGAGAATAAAACATTGTGTGATCGAGTTGCATTATCAAATGAGAAACCTATCACTTCACATAAGCATCTAGAATCACATATAAATGACTTGAAAAATGAAAATAAAACGCTTAAGAAGAAGAATAATGAGTTAAATGAGATTGTTTTAAAATTTACAAATAGGCAAAAGATGTTGGATAAATTGCTTAATTCACAAAAATGTGTGTTTGATAAAGGAGGACTTGGCTATAAGCCTAATTTAAAACAAAAGTATTATAAGAACTACTTTGTAAAGAGTACATCTATTAACAATCAAGTTGTATGTCATTATTGTAATCAAGATGGTCGTATGAAAAATAGATGTTCAGTGAAAAGAAATGTATATTATGGAGTCAAATGTATTTGGGTTCCAGAAGGTGCCATTGCTAACACTCAGGGACCCAAAAAGTTTTGGGTACCTAAGACTTGAGATTTTCTTTGCAGCGCTTGAAAAAGAAGAAAAATAAATAGTACTTGGACTGTGGTTGCTCAAGGCATATGACTGGAAACTATGGATGGTTTTCAAGCTTCACCAATATAAAAAATGGTGCAGATTTTTCCTTTGGAGACAATTCAAAGGTAAAGATTCTTGGAATAAAAAATGTCGGTAAAGTCTCGTCAACCCTAATTGAAAATATTTTGGTTCAAAATTTGAAACACAACTTGATTAGTATTAGTCAACTGTGTGAAAAAGGTTATAAAGTTATTTTTGATAAATCTAGATGTGTTATTGAGAATGGATGTGATGGCAAGATTTTATTTGTTGGAAATAGATGTGGTAATGTTTACACCATTGACATAGAATGTGCATCTACTCATGATAAATATTTTTCGGCATTGCATGATGATGATTGGTTATGGCATAGAAAACTATGACATGCAAGCATGGATTTAATTTTGAAACTTTCCAAAAATGATTTGGTTAAAGGTCTTACAAAAATCAGTTTTCAAAAAGATAAAATTTGTGAAGCATGCCAATTTGGTAAACAAATCAAAACCTCTTCAACTACTTCATATAGATTTATTTGGACCTTCAAGATATGCTATCCTACGTGGCAAGTATTATGCTTTTGTAATTGTTGATAATTTTTCAATATACACATGGGTATTATTCTTAGCTAATAAGGATGATGCTCTTGATGTTTTTAAATTATTTTGTAATTGTTGATAATTTTTCAAGATAAACATGGGTATTATTCTTAGCTAATAAGAATGATGCTTTTGATGCTTTTAAATTATTTAGTAAGAAAAATCAAAATGAAAAAGGGTATGGTATTGTATGCATTAGGAGTGATCATGGTAGAGAATTTAAAAATCATTCATTTAAAAATTTCTATAATGATTTTGGCATTGATCATCAATTTTCATCACCTACAACTCCACAACAAAATAGAGTTCTTGAGAGAAAGAATAGGTTGATTAAAGAAATAGTTAGGATTATGTTGAATGAAAATTCTTTGCCTAAGTATTTTTGGACGAGGCTATCAACACTGCCTGTTATGTTTTAAATCGTGTGTTGATTAGACCTCATCTCAATAAAACTCCATTCTATAGAAACATCACACCCATATCAACCATCCACATGAATCAGCCCAATAGACTTTGTCACAACTGTTTTCAAGAATGACATGTGAAACTCCAAAATCTCACTGGAAGTAGTGACACTCTCCCAAGGAAATTAAACCTAATAAAAATAGTCACTTCAATTAATGTTGAATTTGAAAGAAAATAATAAAGAAGTAATGTCACACGCTCTCACCAAGATGAAAGAAATATGCTCTCAGCTTAGAAATAATACAATCTCAAGTCAAACAAAAATGCTAGTCAATCTAATTTATTTTTATTTTTAATTTTTATTATGCACCACTATATTTTTTTAGCCCATATAACTAGCTTCTACTTCAGACTATAGTTCCCTAAAATTAAGAAGGACTTTTATTAGGACGTAACATAGGCTAGGGATATGCCTAACAAAGGAGGGGAAATAAGGAAAATAAAGTATATGTTTGAGAAAAATGCAGAGATTTTTTTTTGAGAAATTGCAAGGTGGATTTCACCTATTATTTTTTTAACAACAATTTTGTTTTGCTTTTGTTTGGCACAACTTCACTGAACAAAATAATTATCGGGTAATACTCCAAATCGGAGTGGGTCAAGATGATAAGTTTGACAAAGAAATTTTTTTTAAGGCTCAAAAGGGTTAACTATGGATATTTCACAAAAGGAATGGCTAGAAAGGCTCAAACGGATCAAAGATGGTATTTCCATCGTCTTTTAGGGCTCTAAATAATCCTCCATATCTACTGGTTAGATGGGCCTCTAGATGTAGTAACACACATTTTTTTCTTTTTTTTTAATTTTAAAACTTTTTTTAAGGGTTAACTTAAAACTCCATATCTACTGGTTAGATGGGCCTCTAGATGTAGTAACACACATTTTTTTTCTTTTTTTTTAATTTTAAAACTTTTTTTAAGGGTTAACTTAAAAGAAATCTAGAGATCGTGTATAAAATAATAAATTGCTAAGCTGCATGAAGAATAGGCAAAAATGTTACTCTCCAAGAAAAACGATAGGTTCAAAAACTCACTTGATACTTATTATGACATGTGCATTCCTTCAAACAATTCATATTTGTCTCCGACATCAACATGTAAAGTAGCAAACATGGTGTAACATCATTTAAGATCAAAGGTAATACAAATACTAAAATTTGAAATTCATCATGTCATCCACTGTTAAAACAAATCACACAATTTTTTTTTCAAGCAACATTCTACCCCCCAACCTATTCTAAACATGAAAGGAAAATATGCATGCAGAAATGTGAAAATGATGCAGAAAAACTAATTAGAAAAGTCACACTTAAAATGATAGAAAAAGAAAATGATTTTTTAAAAAATAAAAAGATGCGTTTCTATAGTAACTACACTCTATATTCAGCCATTTTTTACTTAAAACATTTGAAAGTGGATATTTATAAAAGAGAAATTAGAAAGAAGAAGTTAAAAGAAAATGATTGTCAAAGAAAAAGAAAATGTCCAGAATTTTTTTTTTGTTTTAACGAAGAAGATGGGTTTCTAGAGTAATTACACTCCATATTCAGCCATCTTCAACACAGAAAGTTAGTCACGGTTAGTCTCTACAAAAAAAAACAGTAAAAACTTAACCAAGATTCCACAATTGTCAATTATTCCCCCCCCCAACCAGAACGAAACATTGTCCTTATTGTTTTAAGGAAAGAAGTACAGTTTAGAAGACATCACCTGGGTGGTGCAACACAGAAGAAAATATTTATAGGTGAGAAGTTAAATCTAATTTGTACTTCTTACTGCGGCTACTGTTACCATCATTATTTGGAGACTCCAACACTAAGGTCCTCGGCACTGGCTCTGGTCGATAAGCTTGTAACAGATCAAGTAGCTCATTAGTAGTGTGAGCACTAATAAAAAGCTTTTTCGCTGTGGAAGGAATGAAATAGCTTTTTATTGCATGGTTAAGAAATGCGATGAAGCCATCATAAAAGTTATTGACATTTAAGAAACCGATGGGTTTCTATTGAATGTGCAGATGGGCCCAAGATGCTAATGCGATAAGTGCTTCTAGAGTTGCAAGATCTCTTGGTAGGAACATAAACGCATCAACATGATTAAGCATTTCAGTTATTCTTTCTTGCATACCTGAGACGACTAACTTTTCTCCAGTCGGTGAGTCAGACAAAGTACCCAAAGGTTTTAGGGCTCTTCGGATGATGCCTAACACTTGGCTTTCTCTGACAAAAGCAGCTTCTGAGACTAATTTTGATAACCCTCGGTTACCTCCTCCATACACCAAGGGTAATTTTCTCTCTACTATGTTTCGACCAAGTTCTATAGCTGTCTCAACGAACTCTTTCTGTTTGCTATAGTTAAATCTAGAAAGCACACAAATGTTCTTGAATTGTCTATTGGGAGTAGCTGCCATTGGAATACTTCTCAAAAACAATTTGTAAGTGCTTGACAAAAAATCATATTTAAGAATCTTGGTGATAATGGGTCACAGCTATGTAAGAGGTAGCATGTCAGTGTCAAGTAAAGCATAAAGAACATGGCTCGTGAGTCAAAAAGGAAACAATAAAAAGAAAAAAAAGCAAACAATGATAAAATTATTAAAGACATTAATGCAAACAATAAAACAACAGTGAAATAAAATAACAGTAAAGTAAAAGGATATTTATAGGTAGTTGCGACTGTGGCTCACATCTTCCTCTGGTTTTACGTCTAGAAACGGCTTGAACGCCCTCTATGGGTCGAGGATAGGCTTCCCATCCAATTTTTCTTATAAACTGGCAAACAATGTCGTTTATAGTCAGATTCCTGAAACTATATCGTGCATGCTCTTTTTGAAATAATGGCCATAACTGGACAATCACTCCTTGCACATATCCACTGGGATGCGTTTCAAGAGACAAAAGGATATCATCCAATGACTCCTTATTCAAGTCATCCCTAATGAATTGAATTTTATCTTCCCTGTTATTATATACCATTCCTAAAGAACATGATTTTTATCGCATCTCATTCTAGCACACTTATGACAAGTAACAGAAATTCTTTGAGCTCGTCGTTTTCTTCCATAATTTCCTTTACCACAACCAGACATGTATGCAATAAATTTAGGAAGTAACTCACCTGCCAATCATACTTTAGCCTTGATTAACCAGCGGATTTCAGCAGGTATGTTATTCCTCATAAGTAATCGCATGCGTTCGGACCGAACTTTATAGATTGTAAGCAGGGCATTCTGAGGAAGTGAAGGGAATCGATTGTGAAGTTTTGCTAAGATCTCGTTTCTATCCATATCTTCGCCTCAGAATATCAGTTATTATGGTAAACTAAAGTAACCGACTTGATTGTCACGGAGTACCGTTATCCGCACTTCACTGGGGTAACAAACTAAAGCACACAAACAAAGAAAAATAAACTAAAACAAATAAAGAAAATTACAATCGTCCTCTTATTAAATTTAGGGAAATTATCAACCATATATCCTTAAATGACACTAGTATTAAACGTGCTACAACACTTTTCAAGTGTATTACTCATATACCTTAAGTTGATAAAACACTTCTGCCGTCCACCAATCCGTTAACTGCCATTTGTGAGCGCTAACATCATAAGGGTAATCTAGTCTTTTAAAACAATGACATGTCATCCCATTTACCTAGTAAAAAATGACATGTCATATGATATATTTTGATAAAAATGACATGTCATCCCATTTATCGAATATTATTAATAATTGCTATAAAAAAAGCTACTTTACAACCGAATCTACTCCTCCAGAATTTAACCTAAATTATTGAAGATCTACTCTTCCAAGCTCCAACTTGAATTTTTTATGGTATGATATGTATAATTGTAAATAATATGTTGTTAACAATTTTTTATGGTATAAGATCAATTTTTTTATGGATAATTGTTAATAATATGTACCATTTATAATTTATATTTTTTAATAAAAAATGTATTGTTAATAACAAAATAAAAAAATGTGCATTACAAATTTACCTTAATTTTCAAGGTAAGTTTATTTTTTTACCTCATTTTGAGTTTAAAGGGTAAAGTAGTCATGTTGCTCAAATTCTATTAAGTTCTTAACGGTAGTAAACAAAAAGGTGGATGCCTGAACTCTTTTGTCAACTTAGGATATACGAGTGATATAAGCAAAAAGTGTTGTAGCACGTTTGATACTGGTGTCATTTAAGGGTATATGACTGATAATTTTCCTTGAATTTACCTCAAGCTCCAACTGCATGTTGTAGACACTTCTCTCAATGTCTCTGAGTTGGCTTTCTAAATCCTCAACATAGGATACTAACTCTGGTGGTTGCAGAGCCCAAATATGATGTGTTTTACAAAATCGAATTTGCCTTTTGAGATGAGATTTTACACGCTGAAGTGGTTTAAAAATGTTCAGAAGGCACTGTTTAGCTATGGCACTCATGATTAACAATGATAAGAGAAAACTTAATGGTTAAACAAACACACTTATGCAAAAATAATTTCAATTAGTAAAAGAATAGTAAAAAAAATAAAGAAAAAATCAAATCATCGAAAGAAAGAAAAAAAACTCAATTCAAATCTGGTGAGTCACTCAAATTTATTTCGGTGTCATCTCTATGTGGTTGGTACTCTAGATATGGTTTTAATATTTGACCATTAACTTTAAACATGACACCGTTCTTTGGGTCCTTAATTTCAATTATCCCATGTGGAAAAACAGTATGAACAATAAAAGAGCTAGACCATCGAGAGCGTAACTTACCTGGGAATAGGTGCAAGCGAGAATTGAATAAAAGCACTTTCTGACCTGGAGTGAAAGATTTTCTCATAATTTGCCTGTCATGAAAGACTTTCATTCGCTGCTTATAAATTTTGGCATTTTCGTATGCATCATTACGAATTTCTTTAAGTTCTGCCAGTTGTAATCTTCTTTCCGAGCTAGCTTACTGCATGTCAAAGTTGAATTTCTTGATGACCCAGTGTGCACAATGCTCGAGTTCCATAGCTAGGTGGCAACTTTTTCCATACTCTAGCCTGTAGGGTGACATCCCAATCAGGGTCTTGAAAGCCGTTCTATATGCCCATAATGCATCATCGAGTCTTAATGACCAATCTTTTATGTGTGGACTCATCGTTTTTTCTAATATGTGCTTTATTTCTCAATTGGAGATCTCAACTTGGCTACTGGTTTGAGGATGATATGGGGTCGCCGCTTTGAGAGTGATTGAATATTTTGTCAAAAGAGCTTTGAATGCTTTGTTACAAAAATGGGCATCACCATCACTGATTATTGCTCGAGGGAATCCAAAGCGTAAAATAATCTTGCTTTTCAAAAATCCTATCACCACATTGTGATCACTAGTTCTACACGGAAATATAGTCAACAGCAACCGATATGTATTCATGGCCAAAAGAAGGGGGAAAGGGTCTCATGAAGTCGATACCTCATACATAAAAAATCTTAATGACCAGCTGTAATCTTCTTTCTGAGCTAGCTTGCTGCATGTCAAAGTTGAATTTCTTGATGGCCCAGTATGCACAATGCTCGAGTTCCGTAGGTAGGTGGCAAGTTTTTCCATACACTAGCCTATACAGTGACATCTCAATCGGGGTCTTGAAAGCCGCTCTATATGCCCATAATGCATCATCGAGTTTTAATCACCAATCTTTTCTGTCTGGCCTCACCGTTTTTACTAATATGTGCTTTATTTCTTGATTGGAGATCTCAACTTGGCCACTGGTTTGTGGATGATATGCGGTTGCCACTTTGTGAGTGATTGAATACTTTGTCAAAAGAGCTTTGAATGCTTTGTTACAAAAATGGACATCACCATCACTGATTATTGCTTGAGGGAATCCAAAGTGTGAAACAATGTTGCTTTTCAAAAATCCTATCACCACTTTATGATTATTAGTTCTACACGGAATAGCCTCTATCAATTTCGATACGTAGTCAACAACAACCAATATGTATTGATGTCCAAAAGAAGGGGGAAAGGGTCTCATTAAGTCGATAACCCATACATAAAAAATCTCAACCACTAAAATTGGATTTAGTGGCATCATATTCCTTCGTGTAATGCTCCCCATTCGTTGACACCTATCACATGAAGAGCAAAAGGTGTAAACATCTTGAAATATAGTTGGCCAATAGAAACCACATTGTAAAACTTTACTTACTGTTTTCTTAGCAATTGAAATATAGTTGGCCAATAGAAACCACATTGTAAAACTTTACTTACTATTTTCTTAGCATTGAAATGGCCTCCACATGCTTGTTCGTGGCAGAATGAAAGAATATTTTGAATTTCACTTTCTGGGACACATAGATTGACAATTTGATCTGCGCAATATTTAAACAGATAAGGGTCATTCCAAAAGAAATTCTTTATTTCTGCAAAAAATTAGGCCTTGTCTTGCTTGGTCCAATGCTCTAGAAGTTGACCTGTAACAAGATAATTAACTATATCAACATACTATGGTAATACTTCCATACTCATCAATTGTTCATCTAGAAATGACTCATTCAATGGTAATGGTTCCATAATTGTGTTAAAATAGAGACGAGAGAGATGGTCAGCCTCAACATTTTCTGTGCTTTTCTTATTTTTAAATTCTAAGTCAAATTTCTACAAAAGTAACACCCAACGAATTAGCCTAACTTTTTTATCTTTCTTTGTGAGAAGATATTTAAGAGCAGCATGATCTGTGAATACAATTATTTCACAACCAATGAGATAAGATCAAAATTTTTCTAATGCAAACACTACTGCTAGCATTTCTTTTTCAGTAGTTGAATAGTTCAACTGTGCATCATTCAATGTCATACTAGCATAGTAAATAACATGGGGAATTCGATTAACTCATTGTCCTAATACTGCTCCTACTGCATAATTAGATGCATCACACATAAGCTCAAATGGTAAACTCTAGTTTGGGGGCCAAATGATGGGTGATGACGTCAACAACTACTTAAGTTTTTCAAATACAACAAGACATGAATCATCAAGGATAAAAGGTGCATCCTTAGCAAGTAGATTGCATAAGGGTCTAGAAACTTTACTAAAATCTTTAATGAAACGTCTATAAAAACTAGCATGCCCAAGGAAAGATCTTATTTCTCTGACTATTTTAGGTGGAGGAAGATTGGAAATGAGATCCACCTTAACTTTATCAACCTCAATACTTTTGCTCGAAATGATATGACCGAGAACAATACATTGTTTTACCATAAAATGACACTTCTTTCAATTTAAGACCAAGTTTTTCTCGATATATCTCTGCAGAATTAGTGTTAGATGATATAAACATTGATAAAATGAATCACCAAAGATAGAAAAGTCATCCATAAAGACTTCAAGAAATCATTCAACCATATCAGAAAAAATGTTCAACATGCATCGTTGAAATGTAGTACGTGCATTACATAATCCAAATGGCATTCGCCTACATGCAAAAATGCCAAAAGGGCAAGTGAAAGTAGTTTTCTCTTGATCTTTTGGTGCTATAGGAATCTGATTATATCCTGAGTAGCCATCTAGAAAGCAATAAAATTCATGGCCTGCTAATCTATCAAGCATTTGATCAATAAATGGTAAAGGAAAATGGTCTTTACGTGTGACAGAATTCAATTTTCTATAATCAATGCATACACGCCATCTTGTAGTTACTCTGGTGGGTATCAATTCATTATTAGCATTGGTAACTACTGTGACTCTTGACTTTTTCGGGACAACTTATACATGACTGACCCATGAACTATCAGAAATAGGGTAAATGATGCCTGCATCTAATAACTTAAGGACTTATGTTCTAAAACCTTCTTCCATGTTAGGATTTAACCGACGTTGTATTTCCCTAATAGGTTTAGCATTTTCATCAAGGTGAATGTGATGCATGCAGGCTACTGGGTTTATACATTTGATATCCGCTATGGTCCATCCTAATGCTTATTTGTGCTCTTTTAAAACATCCAACAACTTACCTTTTTGTTCGTCATTTATGGATAATGAGATTATTACCGGTAGAGTGCTTTCCTCTCCTAAAAATGCATATTCCAAAGTGTTGGGTAATGGTTTGAGCTCGAGTTTCGGTGGTGATTCTGATGATGAGATGAGTTTCTTCTCTGATGGTGCTAATTGTTCAACTCTTGACTTCCATTTATTCATGTCCATGGATGGTGCTGAGTCAAGTAGAGCGTTGGCCTCATCGACTGATCTGTCAATATCAAAATCAAAACCAAAGTGAGTTAAACATGTTTGTAAATGGTCATCACTAAGGTTTGAAACAAAAGTAGTATCAACTATTTCTTATATTAAATCCATATCAACAATTCCATCATCTGCATTGTGAGGATGTTTGGCAATGCTGAAGATATTTAGCTCCATAGTCATGTTGCCAAAGGACAATTGCATATTTTCAGTCCTGCATTGAATGTGGGCATCGACAATTGCCAAGAAAGGTGGGCCTAGGATAATGGGGATGTGCTTTCTTGAATCCTAGATTGGTTGAGTGTCAATTACAATGAAATCAACAGAAAAATAAAACTTGCCTACCTGGATAAGCATGTCCTCCACAATACCACAAGATATTTTCGTGGACTGATATGCAAGTTGTAATAATACTGGAGTTGGGTGTAATTCGCCTAGTCCAAGTTTCACGAAAACTGAGTAAGGCAACAGATTTACACTAGCTCCTAAATCTAATAAAACATTCTCAATTATGCGGTTCCCTATACTACATGAGATAGTGGGGAGCCTAAATCTTTGCATTTTAAAAGAATTTTATGTTGGAGTATAAAACTAATATTTTCTATTAAAAATGTCTTCTTTTGAACATGAATGTTTCTTTTTTTAATACAATGGTCTTTAAGAAACTTGGCATAAGATGACACTTATTTTATAGCATTAAGCAAAAAGATATTAACACTCACCTGTTTGAAGATTTCAAAAATCTCATTTGTGGATTTTCCCTTCTTTCCTTTAGTTAACCTCTGAGGAAACGGAGATTTAGGAATGTATTCTCGTGGACTGGTTTCTTCTTTCTGCTCCAATGATGAGTCTTCAGCATTTGCAGGTACAATTTGATTTGTTATCATCATTGGCATCTTCACTTTGTTGTCGACTTCTTTCCCTTTTCGCAAGGTCATGACGGCTCCCCTTCATGCTGCTGTAAGGAACTGATACTTACTTCATACACTCCTTTAGGATTAGGCACTCGTTGACTTGGAAACTTGCCTTTCTCAACAGTCATTGCTAAGGTTTAAACTAAAAAAGCAAGTTGTCCAACTATCTTCTCGAGGTTTGAAACTGATTAGGCCTGTGAGTTGAAGCCTGCTCTCATCTCATTTCGTAATTCATCAATGGTGCAGTTCTTTTGTTCAATCGTGGAGTGAGTAACATTCTTAAAATTCTGGAATGCATCTGCCCATAGTCTGGGTTGAGAGTAATTCTAGTTCTGATTGTATGGTCTAAATGAGGGCTGAGAGGTTTGAGGAACTTGAGGAATTAGTTACATTAGTGGAGCTGGAGCTGCTGGTCCATTCTGTTGGAATCCTTGAGACCATGAAAAATTGGGGTGGTCTCTCAATCCAGGGTTATATGTGTTGGAGTATGGGTTGTAATTTGATGGCTTTCTCATTACACCTATGGGATTGGCTTGATCTGGGTATGAGTCATAGTCATGTGGTTCTATTGATTTAGCAGTCGATAACGATGGTATTTGTCGAGAAAGACCTTCAACCATCTCTTTGACTTCTTTAATTCCCGAACTTAACTTGCCAATTTGAACCTCATTCACTCCTTTAATTCTTTTAGTATTCCTGAGTGATCGACTCCGTTGTTGGGAATTATCTACTTGTCATTGGAAGAATTCCAAAATCTCTAACGTACTTTTTGACATTAGCTCTCATCCACTTGTTGCCATTAACCATTCTTGCACATGTGGCAATAATCCCTCCAAAAAGTATTGGCATTGGTGTCATTTCTCATACCCATGATGTGGACACTTCAAGAGTAGCCCATTGAATCATTCCCATGTTTCGAAAAACTACTCGTCTTCTCTCTGGGTAAACTCTGAAATTTCCCTGCGAATAACATTACTTTTATGCACTGAGAAATATTTATTCAAATATTTTGTTACCATTTGTTCCCATGATGTAATGTTATTAGCAGGCAATGTATTGAACCATGAACGAGCTCTATCCTTTAAAGAAAATGGGAATAGTCTAAGTTTAACATCATTGTCTGAAAAATTCTCATATTTAAAAGTTTGACAAATAGCATGAAAATCATTAAGATGATTATATGGGTCCTCATTTTCTAGGCCATAGAATGTTGGGAGACAATTTAGCACACTAGATTTTAGCTCAAAACTCCTGACAGCTACATTTGGGTATCTTATGCATGATGTGCTCAAATTAGCTAAGGGACTAAAGTAGTCCTTAAATGACCCCTCCTGTGGTGGTGGTTGTTATTGTTGCAAATCCATTTCAATTTTATCTTTAATTACAACGCGTTTGTGTGTGCGAAGTGCTTTTTCGAGTTCAAGGTCTATAGGTTCAAGATTAGGTAATAATGACCTTCGACCATGCATGCAAAGATCACAAAAATAAAATAAAATAAAATAAAATAGGAACAAAATAAAGAGAAAGAGAAATTACGATACTAACCTTATCACGCTGTTACAACATTTCTATAAAAATATACTAAAAAATACGTGAAATAAATTAACTAAAAATAAACTATTAAGACAAAAAAATACAAAGAAAATTAACTTGAAAATTAAATTACAGAATTTTAAAGAACAGAAAAAAAAACTTACCTCTAAATGTCGATTCACTTTTTTTCTTTTCATTTAAATAAAAAAATTACAAGAAAACAATTAAAAGCAATTATTTACAAAAATTAATTCTACGAATTAAAATAACTTACCTCCCAGGTAACGACGCCAAAAACTTGTTGTGCAAATTTTATTGAACTCGCAAGTGCACGAATCTATTGTAGAATAGATTAATGGTGACGAGTGTCGATCCCACAAGGAGGTGGATCTTAATTGTGCGTAGAATTAATTTTCTAAATGGGTTTGTGGTGGAAGTGATTTAAACTATCCTAGAATTAAAATGAGAATGGCAGAAGTAAATTGAAGTGAAAATCTATTAGAATGACGTACTTGGTTATCTGGATCTACATCAACATGCACCATGGGCTAGATATTCCTTATTATTACCAATTAAATCATGAGGGGGGAATCCATACCTCATGAACCACGCTCTAATCAATATGGTGCTAAGGGCTTATTGTGCCAAATAATAATAATCTTGTACTAGGGAGTCGGTGAAATCAAGGTGGTATCTAGGCAAGATTATTATTATTTGTCGACGAACAGTCAAAACATCCACAAAAATTAAAGGGGAAGAGAAAGTAAATTTACCAATTAAAGCTCATGATACATGTTAAGACTTCACCTTCAACCTAAGCTTGAAAGAAAATTAGCTACTTATAATTGAACTTGAGGTAAAATGAGAATTTATTAAAATACGTAAAAAATACAAGATAGAGAAAGAATTATAGAAAATTGAGCTAAAAAATGAATTCAGATATATCAAATTAGGGGGGAGAGGCCCTTTTTTTATAGATACATTGAGTAAATCATGGCCATCGGATTAAAAATAGTTTGGACGCTCAGGATTACGCCACATCATCAATCAATAGTCCACAGTTTGACCACACAGTTTGAATAGTGAGGCAGTTTGACCACGCGGTTTGAACAGTCAACAGACTTGACCAGTAACGCGGTTTGGTTCAATATAATCCTGTGTATATTCATGTACCGTACGCGCAATTTTCGGTCCACTAACACGCTGCCACATTACTTATCAATAGTGCATAAGAATTTTGTCCAATAAAATCGTGACACCTCATCAGTCAATGCCACATCATCGGTCAATGCCACGTCATCGTTCCGTATGTGTGAACAACGTCATGAACAGTAACATGAACAGTACCGTACATGTGAACAATGATATTTTTTCTTTTATGCTCCTCCTATGGTTTTCGATTGTCTTGAGTTCAAAAGTGATGTCTATTTTGCTGTCTGATCTCTTGTTCATTGTGAAATGACCATGATGCCCCTAACATACAAAAAATACTTAATTAAAATAAAACACACATAATTAAATCGCAAGAAGCTTAAATACATTAAAGTAGGAATGTTAGTAAAGCTTGAAGTATAAAATGACGATTTTCTCCTTTATAAATATACATTTTCTAACACTCAACACAATGTTCCTTACCTTCTCTTCTTGGATTTTCTGTGTTGCTGGGTAAACTCCCCTGAGGTTTGTTACTTAAAGTTGTGGCATACTGTCAAATTTGATTTTCTAAATTTCTCAATGATACAGTCTGGCTTTGGACGATTGCTACATTATTTACATTGTACTCCTTAATTAGTGTCTCCAAAAAACTGAACTGAACATTGTCGATGTTTATTTGCCCTTGATTTTGATGATGAAAACCAGGTGGCTACGTAGGTTTGTTATGTCTATTGGATGCTATAGCATGCTGGTTGTTATTGTTGCATGAAAAATTTGGGTGCTGCTTCCATCTAGGGTTGTAGGTATTGGAATATTGATTATTCTAGTTCGGTCTATTAAAGTTGCCCACATAATTGACTGATGCTGGATTCTCTAGGCAATTATCAAATAAATGCCCCTCTCCACAATACATGCAAAAAACCTCAGCAACTTGATTGATAGTTGTTGGATCAGTGGTCATAGCTTTCACCATATTGGTCAAGGATGTTGCTTGGGCTAATAATGCTGTAAATGCATCCACATTATGTATTCCTATTGCTCCTATTACTGCAATTTGTCTAGTCAATGGCCACTGATAGTTGTTATTAGCAATCCTCTCCAAAATTTCATATGTTTAGTTGTAAGATTGAGATAATAAAGTCTCATTTACTGAAGTATCGACCATCAATCTAGTGTTTGGGTTTAACCCATTATGAAAGGTATCGACCATCAATCTAACTGCATGCAGCAAGGAATGCCATGATAAGGACATCCTTAAATCTTTCCCAAGCCTCATACAAGCTTTCATCTTCTAGTTGATGAAAAGAAGTGATCTTATTTCGCAACTTTGCATTCTTGGTTGGCGGGAAGTACTTCATCATAAACTTATCAACCAAGTCATTCCATGTTGTGATGGAGTCTGGTGGTAAAGAGTTCAACCATGCTTTTACTTGATCTCTTAAGGAGTAAGGAAAAAGTCTTAGTCTCAATGCATCTTGTGATGCTCCAATAATTTTAAAAGCATCACTCACCTCCAAAAACAACTTAAGGGTGGAGATGAGGGTCTTCTGATGGCAATAAATTAAATTTCCCCACTATTTGCAATATTTGAAACATCATTGGTTTAAGTTAAAAGTTGGGAGCTTCCACCTCAAGTTTGACTATTCCAGGATGTACAACTTGAGGGGCCAACACAGCATAATCTCTAATGGCTTTGTCTCTATCATCTACATGGCAGATGATATTGTTATTACCTGGTGGTCTCTGATTAATTTGCCCATTTTGACCTTCTTGAACATTGACAGGTTGTATTAGTTTGTGAGGGTCTAAATTTCCTAAGTCTTGCAAGTCATCCATTGCTACAGCAGCTTTTGAATTCTTTACTCTCTTCTCAATCTATTTGTAGTTCTTTCAATCTCTAAATCAAATTGAAAATGCAACAAGTTTGTATTTGCATATGCAAAAGTTATATGTTAACAAAGTAGACAATTCAAAATAAAATCAAAGATTAGCACCGTGAAAATTGATTTCACAACTAAAAAATAAACAATCAATCCTCAGCAACGGCGCCAAAAACTTGTTGATTTTACTCAATTGCTATTGGTGTCAATGTGCAAGTGTACACAACAAATAATAAAATTATGAGTAGTCAAGACCGTCTCCACAAGGATTGATGTTATTAGACTTGCTACAGTCATTAGAGATCCAGGTGCCCTTTGTGATCAACTGACCTAAAGATGATGCCATAATAATAAAGTAACAGACATGAAAGCTTCATGAGAGGACCATCTGATTTTAGCCATTTGCTATAACTAATGGAGCCACGCGTAATGGAAGCGGAATTGGTTGGGTAGAGAACACTAAATATCGTTCTAGTACTAGACCAAGTCAACGCAATTAACTTATGCTCTAATCAAAGCGTGATTAGATATTGTCTAAACAAGACGACTCAATGAGATTTTTAATAATGCGTTAAGTGAGATTAGATAACGCTCTAATCCAAACAACTCTACAAGAAATACTTTGATAGATAATCCCAAAGGGAATTAAAAAAGGAGAGATTTATTGAATAATGGAATCTGAAGTTCTGAAAACAATAACAAGACCTCTGATTAATGTTAAAATTTGTATGTTTATTAAGGGGTAAAAATATTATTTTGTGCTTATATTATAATTTGTTTGTAATTATGTAACATATTATGAATTTCTAATTATTTTTCTAAATATTTGATTTTGTGTGTTTTTATGTGTTTATAAGGTAAAAATAATAATTTCATACAATTTGGGGCTCGAAACAAATGTACGAATGTCAAATTTAGATTCTAGAAGTTCGAGAAATTATATCATTGTCGAGAAGAATACGAGACATTTTGTTGTAAATTTATAAGTTTTTACCATGGTAAATTTGGTAATTGTGAAATTATAATTATCATGTTATGTATGGTAATTGTTAGTGGAATGTGTTAGATGTGCTTGAGTGGATTAAGTTAGGTTTATATTTTGTTAGTGGGACAAATATAAGACTAGGATGTATTTAGTTTTATTTATTTGTATGGTGTGAATTAATCTTGTATTATTAAAAAGGTTTAACGCAATGGTGGAGAAATTGCTATTAAGGTTTTTTATATGAGATGTACTGCTCACATATTGAACTTGGTTGTGCAGGATGGGTTGAAAGTTATAGAAAGTGGGGTTGGAAAGATTAGAGAGAGTGTGAGTTATTGGACACAAACACCAAAAAAATATGAAAATTTTGAGTTAGCTACTAGACAATTAAAAATTAATTGTAAAACAAAATTGAAATTGGATTGTCCTACTCGTTGGAACTCTACTTATGCCATGCTTGAGGTAACATTGATGTGTAGAAGTGTTTTTTCTCAGTTGCAACAGCGTGAGCCTCAGTACAAGAGCTTGCCAAGTGATGAGGAGTGGGATTTGGCAGTCATAATGGTGGAGCATTTGAAATCATTTTACATGTTAACGGAGATGTTTTCGGGTACAAAATACCCAATTGATAATTTGTTTTTTTTGTGGATATGTAAAATGAAATTGTCAACTAATAGGTGGCGCACTGCTGATAACCTTGCTATTATGATTATGGCTGATAAAATGGCTGATAAATTTGACAAATATTGGAATGAAATTTATCCAATGTTAGTTGTGGTTGTTGTGCTTGACCCAATATATAAGATGATGTTAATTCATTTTTATTTTCCAAAGATATATGGTTATACAGCAGATGAGCTTATTAAGTGCGCACATAAGCTTTGTTATGATTTAGTGAAAGAATATGAATCGAAGGCAGCACATGTGAGTGATGGGCAGAATCTTGGATTGGAAATTTTTCGTTATGAATCTTGTTCGAATTCGAATAAGTATTGGGATGTAGATGAGTTTCAAACATTTCGAAGCCAAAATAAATGTGCTAAGGTAACTAAGTCGAAGTTGGATAGGTATTTAGATGAGGAATTGTTGGATTCCATTCTGGACTTTGATATTTTAGGTTTTTGGAAGATGCACACAAGCCAATATCCTATTTTGGCTGAGTTAGCTAAGGATATATTAGTCATTCCTATATCCACCGTTGCCTCTGAGTCAGCTTTTAGTGCCGGGGGGCAGATTTTTTAGTCTGCATCGTAGTAAGCTTCTTCCTAACACTTTGGAAGCCTTAATGTGTGCTCAAAATTGGATTTGGGATTCTACTTTTCGAGGTATAAAGTTATTTGAATTATATTTTAGTAGTATTTATTTGCTTCAAATGCTTTGAGTTTTAATGTGTCATTTTTGTTGTAAGGTGGAGTTCCAGAGGATGAGATTTTTACTAGGGAGGAGGTAATTTCGGATGATGATGATGAGCACAAGCGTCGACGAGTAGCATGACATGAACTTTTATTTATTTATTTGGAATTAGACATGAACTTGTTATTTATTTATTTTACATGGGAGTGTTTTGACTCTTTTATGAACTATTTTTTGAGTTGTTGAACATTTTAGGATTTTCATGTGTTGTATTGATAATTGGTGTCATAATTATGAACTTATGATATGTTGGATGTTATTTAGATTTATTGTATTATTGAATTTTATATATATATATAGATTGAATGAGTTTAGGTTAGAAGTTAGATGAATTTTTATTTATTATTTGTGCAAATTTTGTATTGTTAGTATGTTATAAGTTTGTATTTAACTATTTCTCTAATTTATCTTTGACTTAAGCTTGAGATTTATCTTGTATTATGATACACAAGAAATGTGCATGCATGTTGTATTGTTGTTTCACTTGTTTGGTGATATTTAGGTGTCATAAAAAGACATAAAAATGAAAGAATTTTTTTTTGAAATAATTGTTTGCGGGCTTAGAAGCCCGGAAGAAAAAACCCGAACCCGGGACACACCGGGCTCAAGCCCGGACTAGACATCCAAAAGCCGGGTTTTGTTTGGGTCCGGGCTTCAATTTTTAGCATCCGATCCGGTCCCGGGTTGCACCAAACCCAGACCGGACGCGGGGTTTTGCCAACCCTAATAAATAGAGACAGGGGAACACACCTTCTCTTCTCTTCTCTCCCCTTATATTCTTACTCTCATCTGTCTTTGTAATATATTTTCAATAAATGAAATTAGTTTTATTTTAATTTTCAAATTCCATATTTTTAATTATGTGTTTTTCAATTTTAACAATTTCCTTTATTTCAAATATGTTTAGCTAAATATTAGTAGTTAGGGTGAGGTGAAACTCTTAAGTAGAAAAATATGATTTAATCAAATTCTATTTTTAATTATATAAATTAAATTTTTTTCTATTTAATTTTATCCATATTTTATATTTTGAAATTCTGATTTATTGTAGACAAACATGGGAGTTTGGCACAATAAATTCTTAATATCTTAGTATAAAGTATGGTAAATGGTATTTTGACTTATTATAGACAGGTTAAGTTTTGGCATATTAAGTACTTAATCCATAATAAAATTGACAGGAAAATAATTATAATTTATACAATTAATCTTTTGGAAAATAAAATAAAAATAAAAAGAATTTGTTAAATTGTATTTATTACTAGGAGTGAATCCATAACTCTAACTAATTCAATTTCATAGTTTTTCTCAAATTAAATTGCATATATTTTATTTTTATTTTTTCATAAATTTAAATAAATAAATTAAATCATTTCTCTGTGGATCGACCTCGAACTAACCAAGTTATAATATAACAAGACACTCTTTATACTTAAGAGGTAGAAATCACTTTTATTTTGTTTTATTTTATTTTGTTGTTTTTTGTAAATTTTTGTTTACCCCCTTTTTCTTTTCTTAAATTCTCTTTTATCCGCACATCTTTCATAATTTCAGTTTCACCCCAAAAAACTTGTTTTTGGCTCATTCTTCTCATAATTGCAGCTTTACCACAAAATCATAGAATTTTTTTTAATAGGTCCCTAGCCAATATTTCCCATAATAATATAATACTCAAATTTGAACCTACAACTTGGACTTCTTTGAACCATATTTGGACTCTTTAAAATAATATTGGCTTTAAAAATTACTATAAAGGCCCATTAATTTGAATTAATCGACTTAATTGGTTGGTAATTTTTAAAATTTGAAAAAAATCTACACTTTGAAATGATTATTTCTTTTCTTTCTTTTTTATTTATTTATGTAATTTAATTTTCACATTTATTTTTTCTTATCTTTTTTTGCATTTACTTTGCTTTTTCTTATCTTTTTTTGCATTTACTTTGCTTACATATTTGGTTTATTGTTATTTAGTTATTTTAATTAATTAATTTTCAGTTTATTATTTTTGTCATGTATTTTTTCTTGTACATTTATCTTCTTGTTTAATTTTAATTTTTTTTTATTATTCATTTTTTTGTGTATCATCTCCAACATAATTTCACACTCACACATCATCATCATCATTGCACGAGACGTTAATCTCGAACTTCAAGTGGCAGGTTAATTCGTAGATCTCAATCAGCACCACCAATCATGGACGAGATCGAAGATGAAAACATTTTGGGCCAACTTAATCCTCCAATTGATCAGAGAGACAGCCAATCTCAACATGATCAGAATCAACCAAGAACTTTAAGAGACTACATGAATCCAACCAGAACTAGAGCATCGTCGTGTATAGTATTTCCTCCAGAAGCGTCTTGATTCAACTTCAAACCAGGTATTATCCAAATTTAGAATCTGAGAATCCATACTTTCATCTTAGAGATTTTGAGGAAGTTTGTAATACATACATAGACTAAAATTGTAGTATTAACATAATTAGATTAAAGCTTTTTCCTTTTTCATTAAAAGATAACCTTAGATCTGAATCAATAAGAACTTGGAATAACATGCAAAAATAGTTTTTGAAAAATAATTTTCCACCTCATAGAACCAATTCTTTTAAAAGGCAAATCACTTCTTTCACTCAAAAAAATGGTGAAATATTATACCAATGTTGGGATAGATTTAAAGAATTGCTTAACATATGTCCACACCATATTTTTGAAACTTGATGATTGATCACTTATTTCTACGACGGCTTAACTCCCCGAAGTAGACAAGTTGTAGAAATGATGTGTAATGAAATTTAGAATTTAAAATCCTAAAGATGCATTAGCTTACCTTGACTAATTAACTGAAAATGCACAACATTAGGATATTGTTGGAACCTTTGAATTTACATCCCTAGTTAGGAAGCTTTAGAGAATAAAAAAAGTGATCAAGTAAAATCTATTCAAGAAATTACATGTGATATTTGTAGTTCTAATGATCATTTCACTCAAGATTATCCCACTTTGCCTACATTTAAAGAATGTTTGCATGATCAAGCTAATGTCATTAACACTTTTAATAAGCCAAACCCATATTCATAGACTTATAATATTGGTTGGAGACATCATCCAAATTTTAGTTGAAGGAATAATAATAATAATGTACAATCTTTACAAGCACCACCTCCACAAATTTTTCAAAATGCTCAGCCTTATGCACCATATGTTCTACCACTATGGAAAAATTTTGAAGATACAATGCATTTATTCATGAGGAAATAAGATGATATTAACAATAAAAATGCACAAACCTTTTTTTATTTGAAAGATACTCTTGCTAAAATTGCTTCTGCACTCACAATTTAAGAAAAAGGAAACATTTCCAGCTCAACCACAACCAAATCCTAAGATTCAACAAAATTCACACATGAACCAAGTCAAGTTAGTTATAACTCTTCATAGAGGTAAATTTATTGATCGACCTATTCATGAACCTTGTGAAAATAAAGATAATGAAAATTCAAATGGTAAAGAAGTACTAAATAAACTTACACCTAGTGAAGAAATAACTATTGTTCCATCTGAACCACCATTCCCAAATGCATTGAATAAACCAAGGAAATCAAATCACTTTTATAAAATTTATGAAATCTTTAAGCAAGTGAAAGTTAACATTCCTCTGTTAGATACAATCAATCAAGTACCTTCATATGCCAAATTTTTAAAGGACTTATGCACTATTAAGAGGAAATTAAAGGTGAGAAAGAGTGCTTTCATGGCTGAACAGGTAAATACAATTTTGTCCATGAATAATAAGTTAACATATAAAGATCATGGTTGTCCTACTATTTCTTGTATTATTAGAGATCACAAAATTGAACATGATTTGTTAGACCTTGGTGCTAGAGTTAATTTGCTTCCATATTTAGTTTATCTTCAACTTAATCTTGGTGAGTTAAAATCAACTTCACTTTTGCTTGCCGATAGATCAGTTAAAGTACCAAAAAGAATAGTGGAAGATGTTTTAGTACAAGTTGATAAATTCATATACCCTGTGGAGTTTATTGTCTTAGAAACTGAACCTATTGTGAAAAATTATAAATCAATTCCTATAATTTTGTGTTAACCATTTTTAGCAATGGCTAATGCTTTTATTAATTGTAGGAAAGATTTAAAGAAATTTTCCTTTGGAAATATGACTTTGGAATTAAATGTTTTCAACATATGTAGGAAACCTAATGAAGAAAATGAGAATGAAGATGAGATTAATGAACAAAAGAAATTGCTTGAATCTTGTACATAGGAACATATTCAAAAAAGGAATTTTCTTGACTTAGTGATATTTGTTTGATTAATTCAATTGAATCAAATAAGCAACTTGAACATGATACTCCTAATATAAATTTGTTGCTTGATGATGGGAAACCAAAATTTGAAGACCTTGGAATCATTGAAAAGACTGAACAACAAGAAGCATCTAAATTGGAATTAAAACCTTTACCGGAGGGATTGAAGTATGCTTATCTTGGAGAAAAAAAAACTTATCCTATTATGATTTCTTTGACCTTATCAAGCGACCAAGAAGGTAAGTTACTATCTATTCTTAAAAAGCATAAAAACACAATTCGATGGACTTTCAATGACATTAAAGGTATTAATCCTTTAATTTGCACACATAGAATCAATTTGGAAGAAAATGGTAAAACATGTCAACAACCTCAAAGAAGATTTAACCCACAAAGAAAAGAAGTAGTAAAAATAGAAGTTCTTAAGTTACTTGATGCGGAAATTATCTACCCTATCTTTGATAGTACGTGGGTAATCCCTACACAAGTAGTGCCTAAAAATCTGGAATCACTATTTTTCAAAATGAAAAAGATGAGTTAATTCCAATACGAATTACATCTAGTTGGTGCATGTGCATTGATTATAGAAAGTTAAATGAAGCCACTAGAAAGATCATTTTCCCTTACTATTTTTTGACCAAATCTTAGAAAGTGTAGCAAGACATCCCTACTACTGCTTTTTAGATGGATATTTAAGTTATTATCAAATTCTTACAGCACTTGAAGACCAAGAAAAGACCGTATTTATATGTCCCTTTAGAACATTTGCATTTAAAAGAATGTCATTTAGACTTTGTAATGCTCCTGCAACATTTTAAAGATGCATGTTAAGTATTTTTAGTGATAAGGGTTGAATATTGCTTAGAGGTCTTTATGGATGATTTGACTATATTTGGGAATTCTTTTGATGATTGCCTTGATAAGTTGGAAAAAGTTTTAAAAAGTTGTGTTAAAAAAGAACTCGTTTTAAATTGGAAAAAATGCCATTACATGGTTATTTCGGGAAATTGTTTTAGGTCATGTTGTATATGTTAAAAGAATTGAATTTGATAAAGCAAAAATTGAAGTCATATCTAAATTGCCACAACAAAAAATAGTTACAGGTGTGCGATCCTTTTTAGGACATGCATGATTTTATAGGAGGTTTATAAAAAATTTTAGCGCCATATCCAAACCACTTTGTAACCTCTAATTAAAAGATGCATCATTTGAATGAATTGATAATTGTCAAAAATCTTTTGAGAAAATAATTTGTCTTATGATATCTGCACCCATTATGCAATCTCCTTATTGGTCTTTACCTTTTAAATTAATGTGTGATGCAAGTGACTTTGTTGTTGGTGGTGTTTTAGGATAAAGAATGGATGGTAAACCATTTGTGATTTATTATGCGAGTAAGAATTTGGATAGTACTCAAATGAATTATTGTAATAAAACATTTGAGACTTTAATAAAAAAAATAGAATTACACATAAAATTATTACCCCTTATCATTTTCAAACAAATGTCAAGTTAAATTAGCAAATGAGGAGATAAAAATGAATTTTAGAAAAGATAATTAACCCAAATCGCAAACATTGGTCTCTTTGACTGACCGATGCACTCTCCGCCTACCGTACTGCATTTAAGATGTCTTTAGGAATGCCACCCTATCGGCTAGTTTATGGCAAACCTTGCCACTTGCCTGTTAAACTTGGGCATAAATCATTTTGGGCTACTAAAGCTTTTAATTCAAATTTGGATGATGCTAGTAATGCGCGAAAATTGCAATTGAATGAACTTGAAGAATTAAGGAATGATGCATATGAAAATTCAAGAATTATCAAGGCAAGAACAAAAGCTTTACATAATAAAAGAATTTTTGGAAAACATTTGAGATTGGTAAAAATGTTTTGCTTTATAATTCTCGTCTGCATTTGTTTATAGGAAAGTTAAAGTCAAAGTGGAGTGTCCCATTTGTTGTAAAAAATGTATATCCATATGGGGCCGTAGAAATTGAGAATCTAAAGAACAATGTCATGTTTAAAGTTCATGGACAGAGATTAAAACCATATCTGGAATACCAACCACGTGAAGAAAGCACCGAAATAAATTTGAGTGACTCACCAGATCTTAATTAAGTTTTTAATGAGTGTTTTAACTTTTCTAAAATGCTAGTTATGCAACCCAAGAGGGGGGGTGAAGTCGGATTTTAAAACTTAAGCTAAACAAATCGCACAACAATTCAATATATTGCTTTAATGAAATAAAAAATAATAAATTTAATAGAGCACAATAATAAAAGAGTAAGGGAAGAGAGAGCAAATACAATGATTTTTACGTGGTTCGGCAATCCCTGCCTACGTCCACGCCTCTAAGCAAACCAAATTTGAGGATTTCACTATCCAAGCCTCCCATGGCTTCAAATGCTTATAATTGACTTCCAAGGTGTCAACAAACCTTTACAACAAAGAGATTATCTCCCAATCTCTTCACTCCAAGAGTTTCTCATGCCTATACACTCACAAATTTGATGAGAAAATAAAGATTGCAACAAAAACTCTCTTTTAGAGTAGATATACAAATAAAAGCTCAATAAAGATTTAATCTAAGATGATTTGCGAAATATAAGCTTAATATATGTTGTATCCTTTTTGTTTTTGCTTGCTAGAAGTTGTAAAAATAAATTGGATTTGAGTTTATATAATTTCAACCCAAAAACTAGCCGGTATAGACTTTCTGGTGATGACTGGCTTTGCCACTTTGTGAATTCGGCTTGCCGTTTTATGTTATCGTTATATTCAAATATTCAAATTTTTTCACATCCTACATGTCGCTTTTCATTTCCGGTAGCCCGCTTTTATTCTAGAGAGCTTCTGTTCATAACCAGTTTGCTACTTGATAAATCTGGCTAGCCGTCTGCTACAATGAAACAACTATTATCTAAAATTATAATTTTACCCTAAAACTTTATAAATTTTACTATGGCCCAAAACATCATAAAAATTTATAAAAATGTCCAATTTCAGAATTTCTAAATAATGCTTGTCATTCCTAAAACTTGCTGAAATTATGATACAGCCTAAAATTTATAGAAATTATTATATGGCCCAAAATATTTCAAATGTTTGCAAAATAGGTCCAAATCCAGAATTCAAAACAATACTTATTAAATCAATAATGACAAAAAAATTTCATTTTAGTCCACATTTTGAAAAGTAACTAATTTTATAAAATTATTCTCTTGTTATAAAAATATAATGTGTAATTCTTTGTTTATCCAAAACATGTGGTTTGTTATCATCAAAATCAACATTTTATAGCCACACAGGCTAACAGTCTTCCCTTTTTTTGATGATGACAAACACATTATAAATTTTTTATTTAGTTATGAAAAACTCCCCCTTAATAAATACAGGATTAAAAACTAAAAAAATTTAAAAAGTTCCCCTTGCATAAATGTATATGAATATTTTTCATAACAAATATATCTCCCCCTTACATATTATATCTCCCCATTCATCATAAAAAAGAGCTAATTGCTCCCCCTATCAATCATCGAAATCTCAAGAAAACTACGTTAGTTTCACATTATCCAAAACATAAGTGAAAAACATAACAAACAACCATATCAAATCCACATAATCCAAAACAAACACATAATCCAAAATCATAACAAATATTCATATAATGTAAATGGAAAATAAAAGAACATAAAGCAGTAAATATTGGTGTGTCTAAATACAAATTGCATGTCGTGGGCGTTCGGTTGATTGAATACATTCTTTCCCTTTTTCTCTCACCGACCTTGAACTAGACATGACAATGTTGAGTGATTTGAAGGTAAATGAAGCAATAAAAAAAGAAGATAATGAGGTTTAAAAGGGATATGGAGGTTCCATTTGGGTGGAAATTAACTTAAGAGGAAGCAATTTAGAGAGAGAAAATTTGGTTGAAAACCTAGATTAGATTTGGGATTTAGTGAATGAAGTGATGGAAATGAATTTGAAAAATGATTTTGAGCACAAGGAATGATGGAGAATGATTTTTATGATTCAATTTGGAGTAGAAATCAATGAGAATGACGGAGTTTAGAGTGAGAATGAGTGAGAGAGGAAACGACTTTTAGTGAGAGAATGAATCGGTTTGCAGAATAGAGAAGGAGAAGATTAATAGTTTTAAAAGGCCCGAATTTGGCTAACTGGATTTCACTAACCGACTAACCGATTTTTGTCCAGAAAGGAGAATTTACAAAATGGTTTGTTGGTTTTTTTAACTAGCTAATCGGTTGTATCACTAGCTAATCGGTTGTATCCAGTGAGTTTAAACACAAATTCGGCTTACTAGTTAAAATAAATAGTATACCAGTTTTGTTCTAGAAAACATATGAATAAAAAATGGCTTACCGTTTAAATAGAACCGGTTGACCGGTTATGGTCCAAAGAGGAAACATTGAGAAATGTCTTACTGATTTTCCTAACCGACTATTCGGATTTTGGCCCGAGAGCAACCTTAAGAAAACGGCCTACCGGTTTTCCATATCTGACTGTCTGGTTTTGGTCCAGTGTTGGTCCAGTGAGTAACCATAAGAAAAACAGTTTTCCGGTTGGTTAGAAGCGGTATACCGATTTGGCCTTAGAAAACATTTTGCCACTTATTGGATTATGGTTGATTGGTAAACTTGTTTTGCACAAACCAATTTATTTTTGGCTTAAAACTTGATTAATTTTAAATCATTTTGTGATTCAAAACTTTTCAATAAGCCTTTTAATAAATGAAACATTAGTGTATACAAGAGCAAACATATGAAATTACTCATATTAAACAATGATGCCATAAAAAGAATCATTTTTTAAGATGCAACATTCATCATTCAACCTCCTGTCCAATATTTATGAATTGCTCTTCGCTAAGGGGTTTTGTAAAGATATTTGCAAGTTGATTTTCAGCAGAAAGAAATTTAATCGTAACATCTCTTTTTTTTAATTTGATCTCTTAGGAAATGATGTCTAATCTCTATATGCTTAGTCTTAAAATGCTTAATGGGATTTTTTGATAGATTGATAGCACTAGCATTGTTACACAAGATAGGTATTTGATTAAGATTAATATCATAGTCTCTAAGGGTTTGTTTCATCCAAAGGGCTTGTGCACAACAACTACATGCAGCAATATATTCTGCCTCGGTGGTTGAAAGCATAACTGAATTTTTTTTCTTACTAAACCAAGAGACAAGTGAATGACCTAAGAGCTGACATGTTCCACTAGTACTTTTCCTATCAACCTTATATCTAGCAAAATTAGCATCCGAACAACCAGTTAAGTCCATATGTGTTCCCCTAGGATACCAAAGGCCAAGATCTATGGTTCTACTTAAGTAATGAAAAATTCTTTTAATAGCAAGCAAATGAGTCTATTTAGGACATGATTGATATCTTGCACACAAACATACACAAAACATGACATCAAGTCTACTTGTGGTTAAGTAAAGTAAAGAGTCGATCATACCTCAATACATTTTGATATCAACTTCTTTGTCTTTTTCATCTTTGTCAAGCTCAGTTGTTGTGCTCATTGAAGTGCTCTTGGTTTTTGAGTCATCAATGTCAAATCTCTTGAGTAAATCTTTGACATATTTTACTTGGTTGATGAAAATTCCTTTCTCATTTTGTTTTATTTGTAGCCCAAGGAAGTACTTCAACTCTCCCATCATACGCATCTTAAATTCTTTACTCATACAAGATGAAAATTCTTTACACAACAATTCATTAGTAGAACCAAATATAATATCATCAACATAAATTTAAACTACAAGTATATCTTGGTTCTTACACTTAACCAATAAGAAATTCTTAAGCTTACCATACCGTGATCTAGGTGCTTGCTTTAATTCATACAATGCTTTTGACAACTTATAAACATGATTTGGAAATTTTTCATTTTCAAAACGAGGGGTTGTTTCACATAAACTTCCTCTATAATATAAAAAATTTAAGAAAATACTCTTGACATCTGTTTGAAATAAAATGAAATCTTTATGACATTCAAATGCTAAGAGCATCCTAATGGATTCTAGTCTAGCTACAAGTGCAAATGTTTCATCTAAATCAATTCCCTCTTCTTGGTTGTAACCTTGAGCCACTAATCTAGCTTTATTCCTTACAACCACACTAGATTCATCCATTTTGTTTCTAAATACCCATTTAGTGCCTATAATGAATTGATGTTCCGATTTAGGAACTAATTCCCATAGATTGTTTCTCTCAAATTGATTTAACTCCTCTTACATTGCCATAATCCAAGATTCATCATTTTCCGCATCCGCAAATGATTTTGGTTCAATTTGAAATATGAATGCAGCATGCTCACAAGTACTTATAAATGACGATCTATTGGTTACACTCGTGAGGGATCTTCTAAAATTAAATCTTTAGGATGAAAAGAAACATACCTCCACTTCTTGGGGAGTGATTGAAAAGTACCTTCATTTTGCTCTTCATTTCATGGCGTTGCATTCTTTTGGTTATCCTTTGATGACTCTTCTTGTAGTTCTTTATCTNTCCGCATCCGCAAATGATTTTGGTTCAATTTGAGATATAAATGCAGCATGCTCACAAGTACTTATAAATGACGATCTGGTGGTTACACTCGTGAGGGATCTTCAAAAATTAAATCTTTAGGATGAAAAGAAACATACCTCCACTTCTTGGGGAGTGATTGAAAAGTACCTTCATTTTGCTCTTCATTTCATGGTGTTGCATTCTTTTGGTTATCCTTTGATGACTCTTCTTGTAGTTCTTTATCTACATCATTATCAACAACAACTTTCTTTGGAGAGGAGGGGTTAGATTCATCAAACGTAACATGCATAGATTCTTTTACAACCAAAATTATTTTATTATACTAAGATTATCTTGTGTTCAAAATAAAACATTTGCATCTAAAAACTTTGAAATAACCAATATTGGGTTTTCTATCTTTCAAAAGCTCATATGGAGTTTTATTGAGATGAGGTCTAATCAACACATGATTTAAAACATAACAAGCGATGTTGATGGCCCCAACCTAAAAATACTTAGGCAAAGAATTTTCATTCAACATGGTCCTGGCCATTTCTTGAATCGTCTATTCTTTCTCTCAACAACTATATTTTTTGTGGAGTTCTAGGTGATGAAAATTGATGCACAATGCCGAAATTGTTGCAAAAGGTTTCAAATGCATGATGTTCAAACTCTCCTTCATGATCATTCCTAATGCATGCAATGCCGTACCTTTTTTTATTTTGAATTTTCTTACAAAGCACTTTAAAGACATCAAGAGCATCATCCTTATTAGCTAAGAACAATACCCATGTGTATCTTGAAAAGTCATCAACAATTACAAAAGCATAATACTTCTCACTCAAGCTAGCATACCTTGAAGGTCCAAATAAGTCTATGTGAAGTAATTGAAGAGATTTTGAAGTAGAAATATGTTTTTTGCTTTTAAAAGAGATTTTGATTTGTTTACCAAATTGGCATGCTTCACAAATTCTATCTTTTTGAAATCCGATTTTTAGAATACCTTCAACTAAATCATTTTTGGAAATCTTTGAAATTAAATCCATGCGTGCATGTCCTAATCTTTTATGTCATAACCAACCATCATCATGCAAAGCGGAAAAACATTTATCATGGCTAGATGCACAATCTATACCAATGGTATAAACATCAATACATCTATTTCCTATAAACAAAATCTTGCCATCACATTCATTCTCAATAACACATCTAGTCTTATTAAAAACAACTTTATAACCCTTGTCACAAAATTGACTAATGCTAAGCAAATTGTGTTTCAAGTTTTCAACCAAACACACATTTTCAAAAAGAGTAGAGGATATATTATATACATTGCCAATACCAACGATCTTTCCTTTTGAATTATCTCCAAAGGAAACATTTCCACTGTTCTCGATCTTGGTAAAACTTGAAAACCATGAGTAATTCCCTATCATGCACTAGTAGAAAAATTATGTTCGCTGATACTAAGCTGCTGATACTAAATTAAAAAGTATCAGTATTTGGTAATCGAAGCTATTTTTAGCGTGTTTGACATAGGAGTGTCAGCGGTTGTTGATACCTTAGTATCATAACATTGTACTAATACTAAGGGGGTATATTTCGATTTTTTATTATTTTAAATGGCTGCATTTTTATTTCACTTAAGCTAAGCGACAATGTTTTTATTTTATTTTTTATTTCACTTAAGCTAAACGGTAGCGTTTATTGTTTCTAATAATACAACAGGGACTTTCCATTTCCCTCACTACCGTTTTCGTTTCCCTCTAGCTTCAAAAAACCTAAACACTTAACCAAAACAAACATGAAGGCAGGAGTCAGAACAAAGCAAAACAAAGTTGAAAGCACAACAAAGCAAAACACACAGCATGAAATAAACAATTTGAGCTGACAAAAAAAAGTAAAAGGCATAAGAAAACCTTGAAGATCGAAGAATATAAAGCCCACATTAAGAAAGAAGAGAACCAAAATTATTGAAGCAGAAAAGAAAGATCGATGAAAGTAAGAGCAAATAAAAAGTTGTAATCAGGTAAGAACACTCACCCTCTCTCTATATCGGTTCTTGCACTTTCCTCTAATTTTTTTGTAAAGCCCTAACTGTCAATTTATTTCATATTTTTCTTATTCTTGACTTGATTTTAATTTAGAAAGGCTTGCACGCATGAATCATTTGTTTCTTTATTTTTTGACAGGCATGCACACATGAATCGATGATTTGCAAATATAACTAAGAAAATTCCACTGGGTGTTTATAAAATATGATTCAGAAGATGTGTTGTTTGTTTATTAGTTTTGATTTTAGGAATCGATGATTTAAAGTTTCTAAAAATTATGTATTTGTCCTTTTTTGTTATATAGCAGCACATGGTCGGACATGTTGCATAATTTAATATTTTTGAACATGGAAGTTCCTTAATTTTGTCAAAATTTTATCCTTATGGCAACAAATTTTTAATTATTTCATGACAAGTTGACCTTAATTATTAAAATTATTTATCATTAGGACGTGCTTTTGTGTGTCTTTATGTGCCAGCTTTTAGTAAATAAATAATTTTTAAATGTGGTAATTGTGTTCATTTGCTTTTTTACAAGATGTTATTAAAGTAATTGTATCATATTTTTATTTTTTTATTTTTTGTGATTTACTAAGTTAGGTTTTGTGGTAATAAAAGTATTAATACTGTTATAAATTGAATGTGGTTGGCAGGTTTTTTTATTTGTCTGATTCGATTACTGCTGTGGTTAAAAGTTTTGTTGAGTGGGACAAGAAGGTGTTTGATTGGTTCAGGTACAAATACATTGTCATTTCAACTGTAATCGTGTGGCTTTGTGACATGTTACCTCAACTTTAATGGTTCTTTGAATGAAAATGTGTTGTTTGGTCTGTTATTACTTTATTTTGTGAGAACTACATGCACGACTACTTTTATAATTTGGTTTATGTTGGGAATTGTGTACAATACTAACATTCCTTTGTTTATTGACAATTTTGTTTATTTTCTTATACGTTTACATTTACATAAGTTTGGTTCATGGAAAGATAACCTCCAAAGTCATAGGCCACAATACTATATACTAGGTTGCTACTAGTCTATTTTGTTAGTTGTATAATTAATAGGATTTTGCTATTAATATGAATTTATTATTAATATTTTGAATTGTATTGGTACAAATAACAGGCATTATTGTTGATATGGATAAATCTTGGACATGGTCTGCTAGTCGATTGTCTGTAGAATATGAAAACGGAGTAGAAGAGTTCTTGAGATTTGCTATGATTAATTTTGAAAATCGTAGGTTACTTAGATGTCCTTGTATTGACTGTTGTAACATGGAGTTTAATGCTTTTGAACAGATCAGGGATCATTTGTTCACATACGATTTTCTGCCATCATACGTAGTTTGGGATAGGCATGGAGAGGTTGAGCAAAAAACAGCCTCCGTAAGTTGCCATAACTATTCTGAGAGTCATCAATTTAGATTCAAAGATCAAAGTAACATTGAGGACATGATCCATGATGCTTACGAACAATGTGATAATA
>MKYO02028601.1:56208-83875 GCA_002013955.2 Citrus medica
CTCATGATTTAATTGGCATTAATAAGGATTATTTAGCCCATGATGCATGTTGATACGGATCCAGATACCCAAGTACGTCATTTCAATAGAATTTTCTTCAATTTATTCTCGCCATTTCAATTCCAATTTCAGAATTTATTCTCGCCATTTTAATTTAAGTTTTAGCATATTCCAAATCATTTCGACCACAAATCCAATCAACCATTTGCAAAATAAATTCGACACACAATTAAAATCCACCTCCTCGTGGGATCGACACTCGTCACCATTGATCTATACTACAATAGATTCGTGCGCTTGCGAGTACATTAAAATTTGCACAACAGTTACCTCAACTTTAATGGTTCTTTGAATGAAAATGTGTTGTTTGGTCTATTATTACTTTATTTTGTGAGAACTACATGCATGACAGCTTTTATAATTTGGTTTATGTTGGGAATGGTGTACAATACTAACATTCCTTTGTTTATTGACAATTTTTTTTATTTTCTTATATGTTTACATTTATATAAGTTTAGTTCAAGGAAAGATAACCTCCAAAGTCATAGGCCACAATACCATATACTAGGTTGCTACTAGTCTGTTTTGCTAGTTGTATAATTTTGCTTTTAATATGAATTTATTATTAATATTTTGAATTGTATTGGTACAAATAGTAGGCATTATTGTTGATATGGATAAATCTTGGACATGGTCTGCTAGTCGATTGTCTGCAGAATATGAAAACGGAGTAGAAGAGTTCTTGAGATTTACTATGATTAATTTTGAAATCGTAGGTTACTGAGATGTCCTTGTACTGACTGTTGTAACATGGAGTTTAATGCTTTTGAACAGATCAGGGATCATTTGTTCACATGCGGTTTTCTGCTATCATACGTAGTTTGGGATAGGCATGGAGAGGTTGAGCAAAAAACAGCCTCCGTAAGTTGCCATAACTATTCCGAGAGTCATCAATTTAGATTAAAAGATCAAAGTAACATTGAGGACATGATCCATGATGCTTACGAACAATGTGATAATAATCCTAAGAGTTTTAGGGATATACTTGAGGATGCTGAGAAGCCATTGTGTGTAGGTTTAAAATATTCTAGGTTGTCCGGGTTAATGAAATTGTATAATGTGTGAAAGGTAAGCATGGGCTATCTAATCAATGCTTCACAGCTTTGTTAGAAGTTCTTGTTGATATGTTTCCAGAAAATAACACCATTCCTAAGTCAATGTATGAGGCAAAAAAATAATGAAAGTGTTGGGTTTAGATTATGAAAAAATACATGCTTGTAAGAATGATTGCATTCTCTACCAAAAAGAGTATGCAAATCTGAACACATGCCCTACTTGTGGAGAGTCTAGGTGGAAGAAAAATAAAAAAAGATGTCAAAACAAGTAGTAAACAGATGCCTACAAAGGTGCTCTAGTACTTTCCTCCTATTCCTAGGTTCAAACATATGTTTCAATCACCTCAAACTGTCGAAAACTTATCCTGGCATGCTAATCACCGAATTAAAGATGGCAAACTTCGACATCCAGTACACTCCCCAACATGGCATTTAGTTGACAGCAAGTGACCTAACTTTGGCCAAGAACCTAGAAATCTGCGATTAGCTCTCTCAACTGATGGGGTTAATCCACATAGCACACTTAACACTACTTATAGTTGTTGGCCAGTCATGTTAGTCATTTACAATCTTCCGCCATGGATGTGCATGAAATAAAATTCATCATGTTGTCTTTATTAATATCTAGGCCTAAACAACCTGGAAATGATCTAGATGTTTACCTAGCACCCTTGATTGATGATTTGAAAACCCTTTGGAATGTCGGTATAAAAACTTATGATGCTTATAGAAAGGAAATCTTTAATCTCTGAGCTGTATTGTTCTAGACTATTAGTGACTTTCCTGCATATGGAACCTCTTCGGGTGTTCTATTAAGGGCCATTATGCTTGTCTAGTTTTTAGCCCAAACAAGTGTTCAATATGGCTCACACAGAGCAGAAAATGCGTATATTTAGGGCACCGTCAATTTTTACCAAATAACCACTCATTTAGGTCACTTAAAAAGGTCTTTAATAATGAGATAGAAAAGGAAGAACCTCCTAAATATTTAACTAGTGAAGATATTTTGAAATTAGTGGATGATATTGACTACAAAAGTGGAAAGCACAAAGGTAGCAAGCGAAAGAGTGATGATTGTGATGATGATAGTAACAAACTTTTCAAAAGAAAATCAATTTTTTTTATTTAGAATATTGGCAACATTTGTTAGTTCGTCATTTATTAGATGTGATGCATATTGAGAAAAATGTGTGTGAGAGCATTTATGGCACACTACTTCATCAACCTGGAAAGACAAAAGATAGGATAAAGGCTAGAAAAGACCTTATAGAAATGAAAATTAGGGAGAAATTGGTTCTTGGTGAAAATGATAGAAGTACCATACCTACAACACCTTTCACCGTGAGTAAAAAAGAGAAAATGAAGTTCTGTTAAACTCTGTTAGAAACCAAAGTTCCAAAAGGTTATTGTTCAAACTTTAGGAATCTAATTTCTACTAACGATTGTCGGCTTCAAGGTCTTAAGTCTCACGATTGTCACACTTTAATGCAATAGTTATTACCCTTAGTAATACGTAATTGTTTACCAGAAAATGTTAGAAAAGTTTTTATTAGGATGTGCTTTCACTTCAACTCATTGTGTAGTAAGGTGCTGGATAAAAAATCTCTTTACATTAGAAAAAGATCATTTTTTCACTGTGTGCTTATTTGAGCAACATTTCCTACCCGCCTTTCTTGACATAATGGTCCATTTGACAATACATCTTGTTGATCAAGTCCGATTATGTGGATCAGTTCACTTTTGTTGGATGTATCCATTTGAGAGAAACATGAAAACGTTAAAGGGTTATGTTTGTAACCATTATCGGCCCAAGGATTGCATTACGGAATGCTATGTTGCAAAGGAAGCACTTGAATTTTATACTGAATCTCTCTCAAACCATGATTTCATTGGACCGCAACCTGATTGTATAGTTGATTATATAATTAAAAAGCCTTTAGGAGGTGGAGATGTTAAGATGGTTGACGCTGCACTACTAGAGCAAGCACATCTTTGCATTCTGGAAAACACCTTAGAGTTGCAATCTTATATACTGTAAGTCATAAATTTTCATTAGTATTTACGAAAATTTTTCAAAACCTTATCTAACAACAAGTGACTTTTTCAGTATTGACATAGTAGGGAACATAAGATATTCTTGCAATCAAAATTTCCAAAGCAATCAATACGGGCTCATTGGTTAGAAACTGAGCATGCTCGTAGCTTTTCTGATTGGTTACAAATGAAGGTTAAGATTTGACAAGTTTATCCTTAATAATAGTGTTACGTTTTTCATTAGTAACTCGTAATTTGTTCTCGAACCGTAGGTAACAAACATGATAGCAAATGGTTTAAATCTTGATGCAACTATTCAAATGTTGGCAAACAAACATCGTTGCACTATGATTGCATATTCAAGGTACTTTATAAATGGTTTAATTTTGCAACGAGGGATCAAGATAGCAACCGTGTTATGCAAAACAGTGGGGTTAATGTCTCAGCAACAACCTTACAAGTCACAAGCTCAAAGGATAAAAATCTTTTCACTAGTATAATGGATTATTATGGGGTCCTTGTTGAAATTTGGGAGCCGCAATATCTCATGGCTAAGAAAGTTGTTTTTAAGTGTGATTAGGTTGACAATAGATGGGTTAAAGTTGATGATTTAGGTTTCACCGTTGTTGATCTTAATCAAGTTGGTCATAAGTCTGATTGCTTCATTCTAGCTTCGCATGTAAAGCAAGTGTTTTACGTTCAAGACCAAGTAGATCCAACAAAATCAATTGTTTGTTCAGTGGGTCAAAGAGTTAATAAATCAATAGGTGTTGATGGGAGTATTGAGATGGTGATACATGAACCTTTATGTAAAGAATATCCATCCCCAAAAATAGATATGGATAAAGATTATGTTGGCATATATGAAAGACCAGAGTGTGATGATGTTCCAATTGATGATGACTTAGCAGCGGAATGACAACTACAATAAGTTATCTTATTTTAGTGTCTTCATTCTTTTGTATATGAATTGAATGCAAGTTATTTGAAGGTGTAATATGCTTCTTTTTCCATATACTGAATTCAGTGTCTGTATTTGTTTTGATATGGCAAGGTAAATGTAATATCTCATGCTGTCATATATCTTTTTTTTTTCTTGTATTCATTTCAGTCTTTTTATTTATTTGTATATGAATTAGATGCAAGTGATGTGAAGCTGTCATGTGTTTTTTTTTTAATATTTTCCTTTGTTTATAGATTTTTTAAATGTAAGTTATAAGGATATGTTTCAATTATTAATTTGTCTATTATCTGTCATAATTTTATAGATATAGTTGACATTGAAAAACAAAATGAGACAAAATTTTCTAACTTTGATGGGAGACCAAAGAGGAGAAAGTTGACAAAAAAGAAACATTTGCTAAAAAGATCAGCTGACGATAAGGTTATAATGTAGTATAACCAATACAGAGTTCCTGTTGGAGATTGAGCGAATGATCTTAGAAGTTACATCAGTGTTCTCGTCCGAGATAATATTTCAATCTTATATGATGATTGGCGACGTGTTCCCCTAGAGATTAAGGACAAACTTTGGGACCACTTACAAGTAATCTGTCATTTCTTATTCACTTTTGTGGTTTAATTAATTTTTATCTCTTTACTAATATTAATATTGTTTCTGCATATATGCTGGGACAGACAAAATTTGTACTCGATATAAGGAGCAAAAAACATGTGGTTCAATCAATAAGAATTGCTTTAAGGAACTTCATATGTGCTTTAAACACTGAGTTTATTCAACCTAACAAAGATAACTACAGTCAATTAAAGATACCTCCATGGAAGTATCTTAGAATTAGAAAATTGGAGTGGAAACAATTTGTTGACAATGTTCTTGGCCCTGAATTTGAGGTAAAATGTTTTACAATTATGTTCATTATTTGTTATTTAGAAAACTTGTTTGTTGTAATGTATGATGATTGTTGTAAACTGTTTTTATGAAGGATAAGAGTAATAAAGCGATAAAGATGCATGAGCAAATCAAGGTATCATGTGATAGCCTCCTCAAATCAATTTTGTCTATATAATTCAAAATTTTTATTTTTATCTCATAAAATTAAGCTCTCTTTTGTACTCGTTAACATGAAATAGAAGGATAAGATTATAGTTTCTGAAAAAGAGATTGACTGAAGTCAGTTGTGGTTGATGGCCCGAAAGAACAACAAGGGTGGTTATATATTACAAACCTGATGTGTTGCTAGTGGTAGAGAAATTTGCGAGTGTTTATTATTTATTACTTAGGTTTACTTCAATATGAGGTTTGCATATGTGTGTGTATATTTGAATAGCAACTTTTTTATTCTAAGGCTTGAATTTGGATGCGTATTATTGTAGGATGAATTAAAAAGTCAAGTCGACCAAGGGTCATTTCAAACTCATGGGGTAAATGACATTCTGTCAGCAGCCCTTGGGAAGCAGCCAAACGGTAGTAGAGTCCAAGGACTGAGGAAGTCAATCATCCCAACAATATATTTTCATATACCCAACACTACAGACTTGCTTGAGCAAAGAATGGCCATTGAAAGAAAGGTTTATGAAGAAAGGTTTCAGATAATGATGGAGACGATGGATGCAAAGCTAAATGGCACTAGTCGGTGTTCATTGGCATTTGTTGTGTGCCACATGGATGACTATCATTGTCCCAACTAGCATGACAGCACATCTTTATCTTTATTCACATGGAGAAGTATCATTGGTGGCTTCGCAACTAGTGTAATAGATGCATCCTCTCTTACTAAATATTTGAAAATCGTTAATTTTTGTTGTGATTTATTATTAATTCTTTGAAATACATATGCATTTTTTTAACATCTTGAGTTGTTTCCAGTTGAGATCTTGTTTCCCCTCTGTAATTTTGATGTTAATTTGTTTGCAGCCTTTAGTTAACCTGTGCTATTCTAAAATTTTTCATTATTAAGTGTTAATTTTCATATGTCATGTCCACTTGAATAATATGTTAAAGCTGCATTAAGTTCTATGTGCTTTGTGCTGCATGTGCTTTTATATATAGTTGTTACGATGATTTTGATATTCCCTTTTGATAGTTTTTAATCTCTCATCCCGATACTACTTGCTAAGGACAGTTTGGCGGATAGTTCTCCCACTACAGGTAAGTATATCGCTTCATTTTTTCCTTATTGTAGGTTGTCCATGCAATTTTATTCTTTCTGATGATTTTATATTCTAATTGTGTTAGGTGAGGAAATCAAACAATGACTACAATTATTGTTCTGCTGGCCTTATGTTCATTCGAATTCAATGCGCCTTTTTTATTTTTTAAATAAATCCTCTTTGACAGGAGAAAGAAATTATGTTTCCTGATATTAATAGAGTGGCTAAAACTATTAACTTTGTGTAAATTTCTTTCTCAAAGTAGGTGTACAACGCCTTTTAAAAAATGAAATAGAAGGTGTATAATGTGCGTGACTGACTGCATGTTTAAATGTTTGCATGATCAGAGTGTTGCCAATCAACCAGGCTGAAGATGCTTGGAAGTACCTGATCCCATAGGCCCCCATGGTGGGTTTTTTTTTTAATGTTGTTGAGCTAATATATATTACTAAATATAGAGTCTGAATAATAATTTGAATTGAAATAGTTTGTGGAAATGAACATATTGATGAGGCCAGGGCATTTCTTAACATGAATGAGCAGGATCTCCAATGAGCCTTTGCATTTTTAGTAGTACTTGGAGCAAAATGCATTTTCTAGTCTCGACTATAAAAAATTTTAGGATCGTTCTCATACAATATATAAGAATTTGTAATCTAAAAATCCTACCTTGAAAATCTGATTTGGCTTTTTCCGCTAAAGTGATTTAGGCTCGCAGATCACGATCCGTCACCATTACTCATGTTAGATCACAATTTGTTACTACAACTCCTGCTAGATCACGATCCGCCACCAAATAATCTTTCAGGTTATGACTTAGGTTTGATCTGCACTTAACGTGTGGGCGCCTTTATCACTACCAATAACAACTAGCACGAGAAAATTTTTCTCTCAACAATAGAAAGAAAAATCTTTTCCTCTAATCTATATAAAGTGGTTGCTCTTTTTTTCTTTAGACAAAATAAGCCTTTTTATATATCTCTTTAGTGGAAACCCTAGGCTCCATTTTGTTATATTATTTAATTCTATTAAATCAATTTCGATTTAAATTAAAAATAATAAACCAAAAGTAACGTTACTTCTTTCTTGTCATAGGGGCCCACCTTGTAAAATAACACATGGCCCCTTAAACATAAGTACATTACATGGACCCTCCCACTAAATAATATATTTAGGCTTTTAACCCAAATAACTAGTTATCTTACTTATTAATACAATAGTGGTGCAGTCAATTGAGCTAACCTAGGGATCATTTGGGAACATACAATAATGGCTACAATAAGTAGGCATGTAATTAAACTAGCCCAATTATTTAATTCCAAATCTACTCCACTAAAAGATTGGAACTAACCTTCATAATTGTATGCTCGAATAATAATTCGTCCCAAGCCACATTGATTTCTTTACTGCATAATCGTTTGCACCACATCATTAATTAAATCGATATCTCAACTGTCCAATCGATTTAATTACATCTTATTCCTTGATACTTACTGGTTTTCTCTAATGATCATTTTCAACATACTAAATATATTAACACACTCTGGCCAGAGAATTCTATAATCAAGTGCTGAAAACCCATCAAGAGATGCGTTGTATAAATTCTATATTGTTAATCTATAACTCCAATACTCATAATTGCTCCCATCAAGATATTGGGTAATCTTGACCACAATTGTGTGTCGTGCCCATTGGTAACTCAAATGGAATAACAATTACAATCATGAAATCATAACTAATTCAAGATTAAGATTACAGTAAAATCAATGCCTATGAAATTTAATAAGTTTGACAGTCATTTCAAGATTAATTAAATCTCATATGTGATTCAGCTTAATGTAGTCAAACTACATCAGTAAATTCATACATGATTAAGACAAATCATTCAATGAATTTACTACAGTCTAAACATAAATAGAGCGTTCAACTTTATTTATCAACTGCGAACTAAATTTATTTAATTATAAGATAACTTGTATTTATGTCTTTTGTGAATCCATATGATGATCACATAAATACATATAATATGATTAAACAGATCTTATTCAATATATATTTATGCAATTGAAAATATCTCAAATATTTTATTAATCAGAAAATAAATTAATATGCTTTAAAGAGCATATAATCCCAACAATATGCAGGTAATATCATTTTCTGACTTCTTCTTGGCTGATATTTTGACCTCTATGGCCAAGGTATTCCCATATGTCTCTTGGTGTGAAATTAAACATTCTCTGCCATAGTTCATGTCTCTCTTGTATATTTGGCTGCATGTATCTTATTTCATTAATTCTGCATTGTAGACATATGGTGTTGTAATGCTTTTAGTTGCCTTCTTGATGATTTCTAACTTTCCTTATTGTTAGATTTATTCTAAATGTGAGGTTTAAAATTGCAAAAAATTCAATGTTTTTATTGATGGTTGAAGATGTTGAGTTACTTTAGTTTGGCACAGGTGTGAAAATACTGTCAAAAAATTGTTTCCTTTTATGCTGGATTAGTTTGTTTATTCAGATAGTCAAGTTTGTTTCTTGGGCAGAAGAAATTATTTCTGATGAGTTATTGGTTGTTCTCAATTAAATGTGTCAAAAAGATATATATTGCCTGACGAACTCATTTTATTATATTGGGGTTTTAGGCTAATCTTGTACAGATTTTTGCTGGGAAGAAGGATGGCTCTCTAAGGGCGGTTGGGTGGTTTTCATATAGACTATTTGCCTTTCTCTAATTTTCCATTTTTCTTTTCTTTGAGGACACCTAGTCCATTTTTGCATGTGCCTTCTTTCTTCGATCAAATATATATTTCTCAGTCTTGTCTCAAAAAATAACTATCTCATTTTACTATATGTTTATGAATTGCTTAATTGTATTTTGTAATTTTCAATCTTGTGCAGGTGTTTTCAGATTTGGAGTGTTCAGTACATTGTATAGTTCATCAATAGGTCAATATTTTATTCATGAGGCAGGACTTGTGATATTAGTTGAGCAACTGCTTTATCTTTAACATTAGCTATTCCTAAGTTTCTCTTTATTTGGGTCATAGTCAGATTAGGGATCACCATGAGTTTCTGTTATTACTTTACGTATATAACATTTATGTTGTTAGTTAAGTAAATGCTTTGTGAATGTCCAAAAGTGATTCACCTGATGAAGGCTTTTATTTCAGTTACGCAACTGTTATGAGATAATTAAAAGTATTAGAGTTGAATAGCGGTCCGTGTCTAGAGGAATTTATATTGTTTGGAAGTGTCATTTTAATTCTTTCTTTCTGACATTTCTTCATATATCAACAAATAATTATGCTTTTCTTTTTGTGTTAGGAGATTCTGTCTTAAAACATGCAGGTTGCCACTATTGCGTGGTTCGAAGCGGATTCTGTCTGTGAAGTCACTCCATTGTGATCCCTTTAGTTCTAGTTTTGCCTTACCTTTTCCGCCTATTTCAATATCTTCGACAATACAAGGATACAAGGGAGAAAACAACCCTTTTTAATGGTAAAGATCTCTTGGAATTTAAAAATTTGGATATCAATGCATTCAACCTTTAGCCATTTAAGATTCCATTTTTCCTGTTACTTGCATATCCTTTTGGTAGTAATCTCATACATGAATCCAATTCTTTTTGGAAGTCATCAAATTGCAAAGTTGGATATAGATAATTCTCATAGTAACATATGTTAAGACATTTGGAAATAGTTGATATTTTCTTTTGCATACCTTTTTTCATGTTTGTGTTATATGTATGCATGGATGTAAGCATTTATGTAAGCTGTGATGTATTGTTTTGGTTTTATATCACATACTAATGTAACTTTCTTGGCTAATGGTTTCAGCACTAAAATATTCGACTGCAATACCAGTGATTTTTCTTTCAGCCCTGAAATATCATATCCTCCCTGATAGATGGACAGACTTTTATCGGCCCCTTTGGCTTCTATCTACTGTTTTGAAACTCTTTGTACTCGTTCTATTGGGATATAACCTGAGATTGGGAATTGAGGTATGCCAAATGCTTCTCTACCTGCACAGATGTTAAATATATTTTTGTCTTGTATTTTGCACTTCGATGTATATGGAAATTTTCAAGCCATATTTAGTACACAGAATTTTCAAGCCATATTGTATAAATCTTCAATATCTTTTAGTGATGTGCCTTTACTCATTCTACAGCTGCTTCACTTGAATTTTCAAGATCAATAGACCAGAGCTATGCTCATACCTTTTTTACGGATGTAGATGGGTAAGTACATTCATTTTCTCTGTCCTTGGTAAAGAACAATTTATCTAAGAATAATATATCTGTGTTTGTGCATTATTTGAGTTTCGAAAAATTTTGTATTAAAAATGCCAGTGAGCCGGACAAAACACTAGGTGAATCAGCATCTTTTAATTTGGTTCTGTTACTAGTGTAGTCTGTAAAAATTTGCTCCTATTATACGATAATTATTCAAGTATGTATTTTGCAGGTATATGTTTGGGTGATAGGAAGCAATTTGATCTTGAGATGTACCTGGACTTACAAGTTGTCTGCCCATCTTCGACATAATTATCTTACTATGTTTGCAATCACTGTTTTGGAGATGCTCCATCGATTCCGATGGACATTTTTCCATGTTGAAAATGAGTAGAATAAAATGAGCTCTAAGTCAAAACGATGAAGCCAGATCACTTATTTCCAATTACCACAATGCACAGACGTCACGAATTGGTCTTTTTGGCAGCATTACGAACCAAGCCTTTTTAGTCAACTGGCTTTCTTCATGAGAGATTTTGAACCACAACTGTAAATGATGATAGCTTAATTCTCTTGTTCATAGAAGATTATTGATCAAAATTGTCAATAGGGATACATATGTTTGTTACGGTTTAACGTCAGTCATATATATGCTAGAAATCTTTTTACCCTATATATTAGATAATGCAGATTTGAGATTTCAGTCCTCAAATCTGATTTCTGGTCAAGGACAAACCGGATGGAATTTTAGGTGATGTTTGGTTGGGAGGAGAGAAGGGAAAAGAGGAAAGTAATTCAAATTCTATTTTTATTTCCATTGTTTGGTTACATAAAATATCTAAGAATTTAATTTTCATTAGAATTTAATATCCATTATAATATAGAACTTGGAGTGAAGAATTTAAATTTCTCTTATGTTGAAAACCAAACCTTCCAAAATTGCCCTTCAATATTTTAACTTGTTTAATGTCATAAATAATTATTATTTATAATTTTATTTCATCAATTTAATATTATAAATAATTTTATATTAATTAAATTTAATGAATGATTGAAGAAGCTTAATAAAATAAATAAACTTATTTATTTATTTAATATGAAAATATAGAAATATAAATTAACCGTGGTCAGAGCTCTGCTGGAATTATGTTGGAAAGTCATCAGCGTCGTTGACCATCATTGACCGCCTTTTAATTATATTAAATAGTTTAGTATATTAAATTATTTTATATTTTATATTAAATATAAATCTTGAATTGTTTTAAAACTTTTTGACATTAAAAAAGTTTGGTATTGATATTAAATTATATTTCATTAGTAAGATACGTAATTTAGTATTTAAGGGCAAGGATAAATTTGTTCAAAGAAAAAAAATTAAAATTCCTTTCCTTATTAAATTTTATGTCAAACCAAATAATAAAATTTAATTTCATTATTCTCCTTCACTTTTTTCTACTCCCTTCCACACCATTATACTATTCTCTACTCCTTCCCTTCTTTTAAACAAAAGATAGCCTTTCTTTCCCATTTTTTTTAACCAGGCATTTCATGAATTGATGCTTTTCAAAGGAAACCTTTCTTGAACTGGGACCCAGTCATCCCAACGACTCAGATTCACTGGATGTCATCCATACCCTTCATACGACCCTCCGAATTCTCTGAGCGCTAGAGCACGCATCGCACTGTGCACACGCGTCAAAAATCCAATTCGTGATTCATCCCTTCCATTACAAAGCCAGGGTACACCCACTCTTAAACCACTCAAAACGTCTGTCTAATGGCCTAAATGTTAGCCGCTGCAGGGTACAGTAACTACCAAGCCCGGCTGCCCGAAACGAGCCAAAACTAGATAACCACACCAAGAGTGCTAACCATAATCGCTTCTGTGATGGAGAAACTAGTGGCTAGAAATGACCGGCTAGCGGATAGCTTAAGCCACCAGTTGATGAAAGGGAATGGAGTGTTCAGTGGGTCGGCTCGTATCAGTACGAGCTTGAACAAATTCCATTGCGTGAAAGCACCTAATATAAGCATAGCAAAGTGCTTGGAAAAGATTTACAAATACACAAATTGTAGCCCATCATGCTTTGTGGTTGCTTATGTGTACATAGACAGGCTGTTGCATAGGCACCCTGACTCTCTCGTGGTGTCTGTTGAATGAGCAAAGACTGCTTGTGACAAATGTCATGGTTGCTTCCAAGATTATGGACGACGTGTGAGTCGTGCTTTCCTTTCTCTTTACATCTCTCTATTCTTGAGGCTTTTTTTAAGTATCTATTTAACAGACAGGTTTGAACGGTTTAATTTTGTTCTTCGTATGCCGTAATTGGTTCAATTTAGTTCAACTTTAAGCCATTTGGAACTTTAGAAAAACTAAATTTAGAATTTGAATCACATTTTTTTAAGTATAAGCTTATGTTTCAGCCGTGAAGTCACTGAACTTTTTGAGTCTGTAGTTGTCAATAATATATGTTGTTTTATGTAGGACATGGGGAGCTCTGTTGATTTTAGATATTAACTGACTTTTCTATTGAATTGGGGACATGTCATGTACACACTACAATAATGCATTCTATGCTCGGGTTGGGGGAGTGACCAATGCTGAATTGAACAAGCTTGATTTAGAACTGCTTATCCTTCTAGATTTTGGAGTTATGGTGAGCTCTAGGGGTTTCGAGACCTACTGCTTGCACCTAGAAAAGGAGATACTAGTGCATGGCACAACCTAGAAGATTGAAAGGGCTTTCATCTCCAATCCTGTAGATGATGCTACTGAAATATCAGTCGAAAATACAGCAAGTCGCTTCCCACTCTTGAGCATTGGACTATCTTGAATTTTCTTTTCTTTTCATTTCGCTACACTTGAATGTAAAATTTGCCATTAATTCATGTTCTTCATTCAGAGTTGTCATATAATCACCCAACTTCCTTAGAAATGCGAAACTGGTCATACTACATTATTATTTGATGTTCAATAACTATTATAACATCTCGCATACAAGATTTAGTCATTAGAATAACATAACAGCAAGATTTGTGGTGATATTATTATGCACTTTTTGAATAGGGCGACAGGCGACAAGTGATGCTGGACAGTTGCTTGCTCACAGATCTGTCATTATAAATGCATCTTTGAGTGGTTAAGATTGAACAAGAGTAATTTTCTACCCCTCTGGGCCACCCTCAGTTTCTTGGTCTCGATACTCTGTTTTTTCTGGATAAATATGAAGGTTATGTTAGCAGATCAGGATCCTCTTCTGATTTGAACACTCTTGATTTTTTACCAATTTTGTGTCATCTGTATTTTAGTATTAGTGGATGATTAGAATTTAATTACTTTTTCTTTTTAATTTATTAACCACCAATCATATTAACAGAATTTGCTCATATGAAAATCATATCAGATATTAGCAAGTTGAATAAAAACTAATCAAGGAACCACTTTTATAGATTGATGCTGACATCCATTTGATTTAGAGAATTAGAGTAACGGTAGAGAGCGCGCTCCAACTCCACGTCACTCTTATCCAACAATAAATAAAAATTGAACTAATGATAAAAATTGTCTATAAAGTTTATTGCTTTTATGAATTTTGACTACCCGTAAATTTAGTGACCTTAGCTGTATTTGTAATATGAGTGATGGCTGTGTTATGATCCTAAGATTCTTAACAGTCCCACGTAAGTTAAGCTATGAGTATTCAGATTTAAATGAGCATATAACTTGTCAGCACACCATGGGATTTCGATAGAATTGTAATAATAAAAAGATAAGAAGGGATGCACGTAATATAAGTGACAATTAGTCAAGAGTAAGACGCAGCGTTTTGAATGAGTTGTAGTGTAGTGTTCTGCATAACGCTCTTTCGGTTATAGGGTGCGTTTGAGATTGAGGTGTTGTAGCTTTTAAGCTACAGCTGCTGTGAAAAAAAAGTTGTAATTATGAAATAAAAGTTAATAATATATAATAAATATAAATTTTAAATAATAATTTTATCAAAATTATTAAAGATATAATAAATTTTATATTATACAAGTGAAAAATTATATCAATATAGCTTAAAAGCTACAACAGCTAGTGTTTACCAAACACTTTAGTGCTGTAGCTTTTAAGCTACAACTGCCCAACCTCAATCCCAAACGCACCCATAATCCTGATTTACAAACCATATCTATCCACGCAATCATACAGTAGACTGACATCTAACGCAACAAATTAAAATCCGTACCTTAAAATTTATAAAAACGTACTACCTAATCTAGCAAATAAACTACAACAAAAATAGAGACTTGAAAATATACACTCTCTCTTGGATTCGTTGACACAAATGAGCAAGCTTATTTCCTTTTATATCTAAACATCAAATAAAATTCACAATGGCTCTTCTAGGTCTTTGAATTTTTTAAAAGCAAATGAAACGGTTGAAAGGAAGAATCTGAAATCCCTAAGCCTCAAGCAAAACCCTTTTTTATTTATTTTTTTGTGGGGGAGGTTAAACGACGTCGGGTTTGGTGTAGTATACAAGCCATGGCAGAGTCGTCATCGTTGTCATCTTTATCATCAAAGGAAGACCTAATTCAGCTGATCAAACGGTTCGGGGCTTATCTCACGGACAAGATGTGCAATCTCTGCTCGATCTCTTTCCACAACTGGGTACTTATCTCTCTTGCCTGGCATTGCTTCGAAATTTATTTGTGTTTATGGCGGACCTGAGACTGTTTGATTGATAAAAATTTATGGGAGTACGAATTAGTGTAGTGATTTTAGTGAACATTGTTTAGTCGGTGCGTTTGTGGCTTTGTTGCTAGTAACTGGATATTTCATTAATAAATACGGATAGTAAAATTAGATTTTTTTTCTTATGTTTGAATTGGCTTAAAATATGCAAATAAGTAAAATAGTTGTTGGTAAAGATTGATACCGGATTGGTGCTACGTTTGATAGAGTGCAGAGTCATGAGCCACGAAGGTATGATAGGCCACCAAAGCCAAACCCAAAATACACTACGTGAAGGGTGCCACGCAAAGCCATGCACAAAGCCATGCATGAAGTCTCACGTGTGGTTACTGTATGAATGCCAAATCGGAGCCATGATTTTGGGTTTTGTTGGACCAAAAATAAAATAAGTCTAATAAGGCCCAAATAAATTTAATCTCAATAAGGTCCATCTAATAAATTTCCTCCCAATTAAGCCGGCAAAGTGGTGGACAAATCACCTAGAATGATCTTCCTAAGAAACAAGGTTTCAAAGTCCAAAAGGAGCCAAGGTCCTAAATTCCTATCCTAAGACAAATCACCTAGGATAAATCAACTAGGTAGCAAGGATTTAAAGTCCAAAACATGCTGAGGTTCTAGACTCCTATCCTAGAACAAACCTCCTAAGTTTGAAGGCTCTTATGATCTCAAGGTCTTAGTAAAAATAACCTAAGGATAAAACGTTCCTTCCTCTAATCTGTAGACAAGTTTGTATATCCATGTGTCAATCCACATGGGCACTAGAGGACAAGTGTTGCTAAATGTCACAAGAATAATGACATTTGTCATCAAAATAACTAGGACCCAAGTCAAATCAGTTTGGTCGATAAATATGTCTTTCATTCTCACTAAAAGGTAAGACAAACAAAAAGACTCAAAAGGGGAAAATGCTAACTTTCTCCCTCTAATCTTTCTCTTTCTAAATTTATATTTCCAAAAATCCGGTGATTGACTTGACTGTCGGAGGGTTTACGCTGGCAAAGCCGACCCTCTGATCATTTCCTTGTGTTTGTAGAGTATCACAAGACAAGGACCTGCTGATTGCCTAAGGAAGTGGACTCATGAGAGCATATATAAAGGCCCGTAAAGATCAGCCCAAATAATGAACTCACCATCATAAAATCTAACAAAGAGGAACCCAAGTCCTAAGGGGGTTGTCCTCTGTCGAAATTTCCATATCATAAGTTGGGACAAAATTTGCACCAACAGGTTTACTTTGTCAAAGATCGTGCAGAGATTGAGGGAGGGATCCAAATGTTGGAAGTTTTCTTTGATTTATTTTTCATTTCGAAATATTAGTCAAGTTGTTAGCTTGATTTTTGTTGTTGATTCCAGTCGAGATATTAGGTTGGAAATCAAAGTCTTTTGTTGTAAATAAGCTCCAAAGATATGAATAAAGGAAAGAGTATTCAAAAAACAAAAACACTTTGGTTATTTCTCACCATAAGTAGAAAATATTACTTTTAACAATTGTAATTGTTAGCTACATCTGACTGGGACCTAACAACATTGGAGAGTATTAAGCACATACATAATTGGATGGAACTTATATTGCCCGTTTGATGGTAAGCAAAATGGAATGGAACTGCTGTTGTCTTTTAATATCTTTATGTATATATATGTTGTTTTAGTTCAGGAAAGAAAAATATTAGATTTTCACTCTCAATGCTGTTATAACTGAATTCTTTACAGATTCTTAGATCAGAAAAATGTTTATCTTTGTAGAAAGATTGTATTTTGCATGATTGGAGCTCGACTTAGTCCAAGTTGGTCTGGGCTGCTGTTTGTCTAACCATTAATATATAATATATTGTGGATATGACAAGGTATTATCATCTGTCCTCATTCCATATTATTCCAGTAGATCTTTCTTTGAAAAGAATAGTTTGCATATTCTTAATAAAGGTTCCTTAAGTTTTTGCATAAATGTTATTCGCAATACAAACCAGCTTGGTGTAGCTCGCCAGCCCAAGACCACTCCACTTGATCTGAGCACAGGAAATCTGGTTCAATCTGGGATTGCTTTCAGATGCACAACCCGAGGCTTAGCTTGATCTCCCTAAATTTTAGCAATTATTTTTTTAGAATAAAAGAAAAACATTCTATGTTTTCATTTTGTTTTGGGTTCTGACACGTTTATTTGGTATCAGGATTCACCAGTTGGAGCTTTTGTGAGACTTGACCTCGTGATTGTCTTTACCTGGAGGATTGTTAGATCTCCAAGTGCTCCTCAAAGAAGGCAGCCGAAAAGACATGCTCCTTCAACTAGTAATTCTGTTGCCAGCACTCAAGCTAATGCGACTTTGATGCCTTCTGGAGCTAGTTCATCCTCAGAGGATTTACGAACTCAAATTGCTGATGCATTATTTCAACCAGTAAAGATAAGCGTAAGTCTTACTATCCAACAATTGAGTAAGTTTTTGTGCATATTTACCTAATCCATCATTAATTTGCCGTTAATTCTTATTTTTTTTATTTCACTTTCAGCCAACTTTGGGACAAGTAGTTAGCCAGAAACTGAGTGATGGAAGAAAGGAAGCATTCTTATCCTCTCTGATGTGCCAAGCCTAATGGTTTTATGATTTAATTTTGTAGGTGACATGCCGTTTGCTTGGAGTTATCCTGGAGGAAAGCAGTCCCAAGGAGCTCCTGGTGATTTTTTAATTTTCTATGAAATTCTGTGTTTGGAAAACAATTGAAGAGGATTAATTCAATTTATTTTCTTCTTCCAAGAACCAAGTAACCATAAGGTCCTCTATGCTGGAGGTGCTTTTGGAGATCATTAAGTTTTGTGATCTCTTATCTCATGGAAAGAGTTCTTGATGATGAAAGCGTAGTGCGTTAAAAACCTTTTTCTTACTGTGTGTCCATTCTTCAGTGCTATCAATATTGCTAAATGTGTGGTTTCATAATTAGCACACTTCATTATGAATCTTTGTACCATGGGACACATTAGTTGACCTTTTTCGGTTGCATTGTTCATTTCTACTGACTTGGAATGAAGCTTTCCTTTTAAGTTGTCTTATTGTAGTGTATCCTTATTGTTTATAACTTTCATTTTAGATTTTTGAACCACCTATGACCAGTTTGGCTGTAGTAAAAGGATCTTCTTCTGAAAAATGCGGGGGTTCTCACTTTAGGCAGTTTGGTAAAAGACAAGGTAAATCTTAACTTCAGGTTGTTGCTTTTGAAAGATTAAATGGAGTGAAACGACCCGCCTGAATTCCTCGGGTGAGTCAATCTAGTCTCATCAAAATGGATTTGATAATAATCTAATTAGTAAGAATTCTACCGAAAATTTAGCAGTGCCTCATTTATATATATAACATTCACAATCTATAAATATGAATATAACACTCCCAATATAATTCAATATACAACAAACTTCAGTGATCAACGTCCTCAACCAAAATGCTGAGTTTTACATCTCCAGAGTCTCAAAAGATAATATTATAACTAATATTAATATCTCAGTTTATTCTTAATCCCAAAAGAATAATATAACAAAATTATATAATCCCAAAAGAACAAGATAACCAAGATGTCCTAACAAAAACATTTATATCTTCTAACACTATCACGTGGCCAAGACTCAAAATATATTTACAGTCGCTGGGTCGGTCTAGTGTACCTGCAACCTCCTGGTGGGGGGGGGGGAATATAATAAAAATGGGGTGAGTTTAAAACTCAGTGAGATCAGTGAGTAGATAGTAGTTTTTTTAAAATTAATTCTTACTTTAAAAGAAATAATCATATCATTTTCAAACATGATTTCATCAAACCATAAGCGAGAAACCAATAATAAATTATTTAACATTTAAACCAAATTACTAACTATGAAAAGCATATATAACAATCATGGAAATCATATCACAATATTCTATAGAATACACAAGAATGAAAATCATCACTAAACAAGTACCCAGGGAAATAATCTTGTCATATCCAAACCTCTACGGATGGGCAATGACGTACTATCTGGGTACCGTCACGCCCCAGAGCTACACGGATAGATAGGGAAATACCATCTCATATCTTATCATATCCATGCATGCATTATCTAGTCCCTAAAGGACAAAAGGGCCCAAGCACACAACCAAAAGCCTCTGTGTGTACTCAGACGAGCCCCAAAGGCCTGTATTTCATCTGTATCATTTGTATCTCAATATATGTCTGTATCTCATATTTGTATCTCTGCAATCATCATACCGCATGCATATGCCCCCAAAAGGCAGAAACGCCCAAACACATAGCCCAAAGCCTCTATGTGTGTTCAAACGGGCCCCAAAGGCCTCTCATCTCATCTGTATCACTGTATTTAGAGGGAAGGGTACTGTCTAATGATTTAAAAAATAATCGCTATACTCATATTCACATACCTTCTAACCATACTTTAAATTATACCACATTTGAATCCATTTTTCTTGTCTTTAAAATACTATCATGCTTTATTCAAAGTCGATACGGAAAACCATTAACCAAACATTTTAATATAATATCAATACGTGAATAAAATCCATTTCAAGAAAATCCTTAAATCAGAACATTTAAAACACTTATTTTGTAAACATGTTTTACTATCATTATTAACTATGAAAATAGGCTTTGTATATTCCACTCACACTGATGGTGTTCACGCTCAGTTATCGTCCACGTTCGCAGACCGGTTCTCGCTCGCGGATCCACCTAAATAAAGAAAACGACATCATTATTTTCCGTAAATCAAAATTATGACTAAATTTATGCAATAAACTTAAAACGAACATCGATCCATAATTTACAACTCATGTGTTGATAAAATTACTAAAATGCCCTCGAGTCCGTAAATCATTAAAATACTCTGAAATCGTAAATCAACAAATTACCCTCAGAATTGTAATTACACCCAATCCTCAATTCTAGGAATTACTAAAATATCCATAGGCTCATAAATTACAAAATTACCCTCATAGTGTGAAATTACCAAAATGCCCTCGTGGGTCAACGATCAGAATTTGGTCAATGCCGGCCAGGAAGTTCAAGTCTGAAAGTTCTAGCCACACTGAGTCCAATGGTGGTGGTGGTGACCTCCCACGCACGGCGATGGCTCCGGATCGAGCTCCCAAAGTCGTAAGTCCTTCAACGGCCGATCAACAGCAAAACGATGTCCCCGGCGGTAGTGGATGGTCGGAAATGGAAGAAGGAGTCGTGGGGAACAAAACTGACATGGTAGGGTGGTCAAATTCTAGTAGAAGCAACGACGGTGATGATGGGTTTGGCTGCGGTTTTGCAGGCCTTGAATAACGGCGTTCCAGTTGGTTTTCAGCGACAGGGATGGCAAGGGAACGACGGCCAGTCTTCACGCTTCAGATTGGTACCAAGCTTAGCTGAAATGATGGTCGGAAATGGGAGATATGGTCGAGTCAAGGTCGAAGGTTCCTGGTTGGGTTTTTGGGTTGGGTTGACAGCTTTTCTCTCTCACTCTGTCTCACGTGCAACTTATTCTTTTGCTTTTACTAACTTCTTAACCACCTTTTTTTATTTATTCATTTTTTAATTCACATATGTTACATGGAGTTCTAGTTGGACTAAATAGATAAATTGTGCCTAGTATTCTGCATTGTTTTTTTAGAGAATTTGCTGTGGATATGAATACTATTAATGATTTTGCTGCAGTTATCCGAACTTTGACCGAAGAATTTCAATTAGTTTCCATGGCATATGTCTAAATGTCTTTACTTTATGTGAACTATGCACGCAGGTTCTATTTTGTAGTGCAGAAATCGGGCAGACATCTTCTGTTCGGCAATTGGAACCAGATTGGCATGGGGTTTTTAGTTAAATACCCTTTAATAGTTTCAAAATTATTTAAATATCCCCTCACTTTTTAGTTTTTATGGATACCCTAACAAATGTGAGTAAAGTCTGAAATGTCCTTAATGAATGCATCAAATTCACTCAACTTCATTGTCTTCATATTTCTGTCACCCAAATCTCTTCTTGCTGCCGAAAGTCTCTCAAAATCTCCTAGAATCTATCCAAATCTCCTAGAATCTCTCAAAATCTCTCATAACTTCTTACACAAATACAATTATATATTCATTTCTTTACCATCCACTCTTTCTTTAACTAAAATGAGGTGCATTGCTCATTAAACAACCCAATAAGGTATGTTAATGTTATTGGGTTTTAAGTTTTTTAAATTTTTAGGAAAATTTAGAAATTTTCCTCACATTATAATGTTTTATTTTTCAACATTTTTTCTTATATGTAGAAATATATACAATGTAGGTTGTTTAATTCTTTTTTCAGCAATATAATTTATTTATGGCGAAAATATTTCACGTCGTGCATTCCTTTTGATACCGTGTACATTATGTAATTAGAAATATAGGTCATGTAAGTAATATAGCCGTGTAAGTCTTGTAGGTCATGTAAGTAATATAGTCATGTAAGTCGTGTAAGTCATGTAAGTAATATAGTCATGTAGGTCATGTAAGTCATGTAAGTAATGTAGTCGTGTAGGTCATGTAGTTACTTGTATATGAAATTTGATATTATTATTTTTATTGTATCATCATATATTATTTTGGTATGTGTGCCTATTCTTTTCAATGGTGGATGGATTGAGTAAAATGACGAGTATGAGTTCAAATGTTCCACGGCTAAATGGATAATGATACCACGATCGACAACATTTGCCGAATTGGTGGAGAAGATAGCTCACGTTATTGATATAGATACTTCAGAATTCGAAATCACAATAAAGTTCAAGCTTAAGACATCTGATCGTATGCCACCAGTTACAATTCAAACCAATGATGATGTGGAATTTTTTTAGATTCCAATTTAATTTCACTTCTTTTTTTTAATAATTTTCGTTGACATTTTCTGCATAGTAGCAAATATAAATTCTTAGTACAAATTAAGTCTTTAAAGAATTAAATTAATCTAATGATTAATGGAAAAAAGTCATGTAATTTTAAAGTCGCAATTAAACATATTACAACCATTTAAAAAGTTTTTTTTTATCTTCAAAGTGCTTTCTTCCTCTGCCCAAGCATACAAGCATACATGAGGAATGCCTGCATATAATTAATCCATGAAATCAATTAAGAAAAAAAATATCAACTATAGGGAATTAATGTAATGTTATACACATAAGAACATCATTCGCAGTGAGAAAGTGTTTCCACTCATAACTAGACATACCATGGCTTATAATTGGAAATTAAGGATCTCTCTAAGTAATGACATTCCACAAGGTAAATGTATATGCACCATTCCAATTTATTATGAGCCTAATTAAACTAAAGGTAATGTGTATATTTTATTGACAAGAAACAAAATCTGGAATTGAAGGTCGTGTAATTGTGTAATATATGAAGGTCGTGTAATTGTGCAATATATGAAAGTCGTGTAATACACAACCTTGAATCTTACATAACCTTACACGAGCAAATCGTGTGTTACATGACAAAATTATAATCAGTACAATCCATTAATTTTTCACAATTTGCATGTAGCAAAACAATTAGAAATTTGTTTCGAACATGTTATGAGAGACCCGCAATTAATTAATCTATTTTTTCAATATAAAACCCTAACTTTTTATTTTTTTTCCCTGAATATTAACAAGAAAACTAATTACAGGGAATTACTTGTCTCAACTAGTTACATTCTGAGCATTTTGCAGTAAATGATCAGCTCTCGCCGGTGATTATGTAGCAACGAACTATGCTTCTCTTTCTCAATTGCGGCAACTTCCCCTTCTTAGGCTCCGTTTGCTCATGTTGAAGTTCAATTTAGCATGTATGGAGAATGAATGTTTGTTTGCGTATAGGTGATGTCGGTGAACGAATTACTGAGGTGATGTTAGTTGATATTCGATTTAGCATGTATCAGAATAGAAGTAAATTCAGTTTCAGGTACGCACCTTCTAATAACTTGATCAGAACAATGCTTCCACAAGTATGGCTCATCCCACACATAGTGCTTGGCATCACTCTTGATCTTGGCCTTTTGTGCACGTGTTATCTCATTCGGTACTGTTCTAGTAACCAAGTAATTGACAATATCTGAATACCAAGGAGTAACTATACCTACATGTAATAACTGCTCATCTGGAAAATTTTCATGCAATGCAAGTGCATCTTCGTTATAGGTAAGTCGACTCAAATGATCTGCCACCAAATTCTCATAACCTCTCTTATCTAGAATCTCTAAGTCAAATTCTTGCAATAGAAGTATCCATCGAATAAGGCGTGGCTTGGAATCCTTTTTGGTGAGCAAGTACCTAATAGTTGCATGGTCAGAGTAAACGATTACCTTAGATCCAATTAAATAAGAACGAAATTTCTCTAAGGCAAAGATAACTGGTAAAAGTTCTTTCTCGATAGTGGAGTAGTTAAGTTGTGCATCATTCAATGTACGAGAGGCATAATAGATGACATGAGGAAGCTTGCCCACACGCTGGCCCAATACAGCTCCAACAGCATAGTCACTAGCATCGCACATAATCTCAAATGATAAATCCCAGTTTGGTGGTTGAATTACAGGGGCCGATGTCAAAACCTCTTTTAACTTCTTAAAAGCTCTTTGGCACTCTTCATTGAAGTCAAACGTTGCATCCTTTTGAAGTAAGTTGCAGAGAGGTAAAGCTATCTTGGAGAAGTCCTTGATAAACCTGCGATAGAAACCTGCATGACCAAGAAAAGAACGAACCTCCCTCACACTAGTGGGAGGTGGTAAGGAGCGTATAAGATCTATCTTAGATTTATCAACTTCAATCCCCTTTTCAGAAATAACATGGCCTAGTACAATACCTTGATTAACCATAAAATGACATTTTTCCCAATTAAGCACAAGGTTAGTGTCAATGCATCGTTTAAGAACAAGTGTAAGGTTATCTAAACATTTATCGAAAGAATCACCATAAACTGTAAAATCATCCATAAATACCTCAATGATGTTCTCCACATAATCAGAAAAAATACTCATCATACACCTTTGGAAAGTGGCAGGAGCGTTACAGAGACCAAACGGCATGCGTCGGTAAGCAAATGTTCCGAAGGGGCATGTGAATGTCGTTTTCTCTTGGTCTTCCGGAGCGATAACGATCTGATTATAACCTGAGTAACCATCAAGAAAACAATAATGAGAGTGACCACTTAACCTTTCAAGCATTTGATCAATGAATGGCAGAGGAAAATGATCCTTGCGAGTGGCTGCATTCAGTTTACGATAGTCAATGCAAACTCTCCACCCAGTTTGAACTCTAGTTGGCACAAGCTCATTTTCTTCATTCTTGACCACTGTGATGCCTGATTTTTTTGGAACTACCTGCACAGGACTCACCCATTTACTATCAGAAATGGGATAAATAATCCCTACATTAAGGAGTTTCAGTATCTCTTTTTTTACGACTTCCATCATTGGTGGATTAAGGCGGCGTTGTGCATCTCTCGTTGGTTTAGACCCTTCCTCTAGCAAAATGCGATGCATGCACATGGAAGGACTAATTCCCTTAATGTCGGCAATGGTCCAGCCAATCGCCGTCTTGTGATCTCGAAGCACCCTAATTAACTTTTCTTGTTGAACTGGGGTGAGGGTTTTAGCAATTATGACTGGAAGTGTTTCATTCTCACCCAAGTAAATATATTGCAGGTGTTCTGGGAGTGGTTTAAGTTCTAAGGTAGGTGCCTGCACAATTGAAGGTAAAAGTTTCTCGTTTAATAAAGGCAATTCAAGGTAAGACACATTATACCCATTGGTGTGTAATGTGACTGCTCCATCTAAGATCGCCATAGCTTCCTCTACCTCATCATCCAATTTTATCAAATTTGCATGCTCCTTAGAATCATCTTTCGTAAGATTTTTGCTTATGGCAATTTCAAAATTGTCATTACCGGATAATTCAAAGAAATCCTGCACCAAAGTATTAATATCATCTATGGCAAAAACAGAATGAACATCACTAGGATACCTCATTGCCTCAAATATATTGAAGCGGATTACTTCACCATCGAATTCCATTGTAAGGGTTCCATCGTGAACATCAATCTTGGTTCGGGCTGTCTTAAGGAATGGCCGCCCCAACAGAATAGGAGTGGGATTGGGCGACAACTCATCCTCCATTTCAAGGATATAAAAATCAGCTGGAAAGACCAATTCATTGACCTGCACAAGAACATCTTCCATAACCCCCTTCGGGTAAGCATTAGATCTGTCAGCCAATTGAATAATTATACCAGTTTCTTCCATTGGACCTAAATTTAAGGAGTTATAAATTGAATATGGCATAACATTAATTGAGGCCCCTAAATCTAGCATACATCTTTCGAATCTGGTATTACCAATAGTGCAGGGGATAGTGAAAGTACCTGGATCCTTGCACTTAGGCGGAAGTTTTCTTTGAAGTACAGCAGAAACATTCTCTCCAACACTTACCTTTTCGTTACCGCTCAACTTTCGCTTGTTGCTGCATAATTCCTTCAAAAACTTTGCATAACGCGGCACTTGTTTAATAGCATCAAGTAGAGGAATATTTACCTCTACTTTACGAAAGGTCTCAAGGATTTCCTTTTCTTGCTCTTCTTTCTTGGATTGTTTAAATCTGCTAGGAAATGGTGGAGGAATGGAAAGAGTCTTAATTCGAGGTGAGGGGGTACTTACCTGGCCAGATGGATCGACTGGCAATGTCGAGTGGGAATTGTCTTTTCTTATTAAAGGAAGAACCTCAGGGGAAGAATTGGTCACAGAAGGGAATGATGTTGTAGACACTTTTGATGGGTTAGCTAATAATGGTTCTAATTACTTTTCGCTCCTAAGAGACATAGCACTAGCATTCTCTTTTGGATTAATTTCTGGTTGAGAAGGTAACTTTCCTGAAGTTCTACCCTCTATCCTACTCATAGATGTGGCCAGTTGGCCAATTTGATTCTCTAAATGTTGGAGCTGTGTCTGGGTAGTCTGTTGGAATTGCATAGAGTTAGTAGCTAGAGCTTTTACAAGATCTTCCAAAGACGTACCTTGATTTTGAGGAGGTGGAGGTGGCCGAACTTGGTAAGGTTGTTGCACCCGGTGTTGGGGGTAGCCCGGTGGTCGAGATGGTGCCACATTAGGAATGCCTTGTTGTTGGTTCCCATACCTAAATTTAGGGTGATCCTTCCACCCTTCATTGTAAAAATTAGAATAGGGATCATACCTTTGTCTTGGTTGGCCTAAGAACCCCTCAACTACGTTGGCATGATCATGTGAACCCTCTTGGATGGCAGGGCACATGTCAGTCGCATGCCCAACCATAGAACATACGCCACACGGTCTCATTTGTTGCCCTAGAGCTAATTGTTGCACCAAAGAAGTAAGATTTGAAACTTGTTTTTCTAGAGAAGTAGTACTTACCTCATTGACTTGCTTAGGTGGCGGCAGTAGATCGTTCCTAGTGTTGAACTGTTGGGAATTAGCAGCCATGTTAGAAAGGAGATTTCAGGCTGCTTCTGGTGTCTTATCCACGAGTACTCCTCCACTAACGGCATCAATCATACTCTTATCCATAGGTAGTAGACCCTCATAAAATTATTGAATAAGAAGTTGATCACTTATCTGATGGTGAGGGCAACTAGCACATAGCTTTTTGAATCGTTCCCAATAGTCGTAAAGCGGCTCTCCATTATACTGTTGGATTCCACAAATTTCTTTTCGAATGCTGCCGGCTTTTGATGTTGGGAAATATTTCACCAAAAATAGCTAACGCATCTCATTCCATGTAGTGATAGTACTGGAGGGCAGATAGTACAACCATTCCTTGGCTGAATCCGCCAGAGAGAATGGGAAGGCCATTAGCTTAACTTGCTCTTCAGAAACTCTGGCTAGTTTCATTGTGGAACAGACCACATGGAACTCCTTCCAGTGCTTATTTGGATCCTCTCCTGCAAGACTATGAAAAGTAGAAAGAAGATGAATCATCCCAGATTTGAGTTCAAAGTTTACCTGAGGGTTTGGATTCTCAATGCATAGGGGTTGTTGGTCCAAGTTAGGAGCTGCCAACTCTTTAAGTGTTCGGTTGTTATTCTGAGCCATTGGTTCGGGTTCTGGGCTGCTTGGCTCTGTCTTTGGGAGTGGAATGTGGATGGCAAAATCGAGTTCTGAATATGATGAGGTTGCTCTAAGTTGTTCGAGTTTCAATCGAATGTCCTTTATGCTCATGAAAATCTAAATATAGAACAAAAAATAACCAATTAAAATAAAGTAAATAAATAAGATGAGAAAAGAAATAAAAAGAAATATAAAAATAATAAAATAAAACGAGTGATAATAAACAAACTAGATGCTAGTCCCCGGCAACGGCGCCAAAAATTTGGTAGTGTCGTTAAGGTGCACCAAATTTAAAACCTTACCACTAATATAAATAATTAGTACAGAGCGAGTAAGGATC